>PVJA010034713.1:0-22342 GCA_004027025.1 Myocastor coypus | reverse complement strand
CCCCCCCCCCCCCCCCCCCCCCCCCCGCCCTGGAACACTCGTCCATTCTTCCGGCCACTTTCTGAAGCAGCTCTGGAATCCTCTTTCCTGAGTATCTTTGTGCGGCATGATGAAAAATACAGTGAAGGGAGCTGGGGAGATAGCTCCGAGGCACAAGTGCCTGCTGGGCAAGTGCAAGGTCATGAGTTTGAACCCTGGTCCCACAAAAAAAAAAAAAAAATACAGTGAATGCGGCCACCGAGTTCCATCCAGCAGAAAGGCAGCTCTTACTTAATAACATGACCCTGTGTCCCCACTGATCTGGCCCTATGTGACTTCTGATTCCTCCACAGAGTCAAAATGCCCAGGAAAGGGAAATGCTTTGAATCCACTCAGGACATCGAGGCAGCCAGGTTAGCGCAGCTAAAGACACTCAGCAAAGAGGACTACAGAGCTACGGCAGGAAGTGACAAGGACAGTGGGATGAGTGAGTGTGATACGACAGGGAGGATTTTGAGGAGGAATCATGCAGTGTGTCTTTTACTGCAAGACAGTTAAACACTTGCTATGTTTGTTGATCATAATTCATAAAAGCATAAAAGGTCCTCTTATTCTACATATTATACTTTAATACTACCGCACAGTGCTCAGTGAACCAGTTCTGCTTTGCCTTCTCCTGCCAGGAACACTTGAGCGCACCCGTCCTTTTCTCCTTCCTTCATTCCCTCCCTGCCCCTTCTTCCCTCCCCCTCCCTTCTTCCCTCCCTTCCCTTCTAATGCTGCCCACAGTGCTGCACAAAGCCTACTCTGTCCACGTCCTTCTGCACATGCGCACTCACACATCCTTCTGCACATGTGCACACATAACTGAGAGGATCTTGTGGAGATACGAGCACCACTCATTCTTCTGGTTAGAGCTGTTGTGCTCCAGTCCCCAGGACCCTGCTGCTGAGCCTGGGCAGTTGAGTCCTGCAAAGTCCCTGTCACTATGCCCCGGTGCCCCCTCTTTGTGGGAACTCAGCCCTCCTAGCATAAGTCTTGTCTGAAGACCCCAGCCTGCTTAGAGGTGCACCTCCCAGGAGGGCTGGGCCCTGGCAAGGAGGAAAGAAAAGTATAGCCCCAGGTAGGACCTGGGCTCTCTCCCAGGGGCTGTAGGTATCCTAGGAAAAAAAGAAGCTGGATGTGGGGTACCTGCCTGTAATCCCAGCACTCTAGGAGGCCAAGTCAGGAGGATCTCAAGTTTGGGTCCAGCCTTCAAATTTACATAGACCCTGCCTCCAAATTAAAAATAGAAAAGAGTATTGGGATGTAGCCCATCACCACCACCACCACCACCACCACCACCACCACCACCACCACCACCACCAGAAACAAAATAAAAAAACTCTAATGGCCCACATCTCTAATGTGTGGTACCCTTTCACACCCTGAGTCAGCCCCAGGGACCTCAGGGTTAGCTGGGGCGGGGGCCTGGCCAACCCACTCTGCTCAGCTCAGGGTCACTTTGGAGGAGCTGCAGGAGAGCAGAGCTTCCTGGTTTTGGGTTCCAGCCCCAGTGAAGGCCCCACCCAGTGCCAATCACAGCCATGGTGACTCCTTAAGTAAACGCTGCCTCAACTCTTTAGGCAAACAGGGCTACAGTATAAAGATGGCACTGTCAGGTTCCCAGCCTGACTCCTGTCTCCTCTGCAGCCCAGAGGCCAAGCTGCCATGGAGCACAAGGTGACCTTCATCCTGGCCGTGATCGTCATGCTGGTCCTCAGTGCACTTGTTGAGGGCCAGACAGGTAAGGCAGCCTAATGTGGCTGGTGCCGGTAGCAACTTCCCTGGCCAGTCCCATCTTCTGGCACTGACCCTCGAAGCCATGCTGCCGTTACTGTCACATTGTGATAGGAATTGGGGGTATGGAGCATACGAGTAGCATTTCCTGCCAGGAGTGTTGGTGCACACCTGTGATCCCAGCATGTGGGAAGCTGAGGCAGAAGGATCCCTGCAAATTGGAGGCCTACCTGGGCTATGTGGTGAACTCAAGTCCAGTTTAAATTGCATAGTAACAGCTGTGATCTTGAGTGTTGGGGTTATAGGCATGGATGGCACGCTCAGTGGACAAAGCATCCCGATACGGATATTTTTGTACATTTTTGTTATTATACCTCTTTGAGTGAAAAATGAAAGAAGAGGAAGAGGAGTTGGCAGGATCTGTGAAGAGCACTTCCTGAGCTCTGAAAGTCCAGGTCCCTGTCACTGGAGATTGGAAACTGGAGCTTTCAGGGAGAGGACAGCAGAGAAGGCTTGCCAGCTTGCCCAGGCCAAGGGTTCCCACAGAGGGCACAGGAAGAATCAAGGCTGTGCTCGCCTGGGTGTCTCCCAGGTTCCCCACTGACTTGGAGCTGGTGAGGGGAATAAGACAGCAAGAGGGATGACAGCAGGCTGCACTTGGGAGGTGGAGACAGTGGGCGTGATGGAACAGAAGGTCCTCAGGCTGGTTTAGGCCTCCCAGGGCCGGGGATCCTGTGACAGAGACACCTGGGTTTTGTGGTCATACACTCAACACTGAAGTCTGGTTCCTGTGTGCTTCAGGGAGCCCCAGCGAGGTGGCTTCTGTCCTCCCAGCACCTTGAGGGCCAGGGACGGATGTGGAGACAGTGATGGCGAGGCTCATGCTGTGTCCCTCAGCAGCCCCAGCCAGATCCTAGCAGGTTCCAAGACGCAGCCCCAATGTTAGGCACTTGTGCCCGCCCCTCCCCCCAACAGTGGCAGGTTACCCCCCCCATCCATGTCACCACAGCCCAGCCAATGGCTCCTTCTGCTCCCGGCCTGAAATTGCCCTGTACAATCCTCCGCATGGGCTGCTTCCCCCGCAGCCCACCTCACGTCCCTCCACAGCCTCCTCTCAGAGCACTCCCTGGGCCTCCTCCTACAGGAAGCCCTCCCAGTTCTGTCCTTCCATTCTGCCCTGGATCCTCCAGGGAGCCACACTATCCCCGGCACACAAGGAACCCCACATTGTGCTGCCTTGGATCT
Organism: Myocastor coypus; assembly: GCA_004027025.1. Taxonomy (NCBI): domain Eukaryota; kingdom Metazoa; phylum Chordata; class Mammalia; order Rodentia; family Myocastoridae; genus Myocastor; species Myocastor coypus. The sequence goes on along the minus strand of PVJA010034713.1, from coordinate 19,339 downwards.
TAGATGCAGCCTCTGAGTGATAGCACCTCTGTTGGGGTGTTGGGGTCCACATTACCAGGTATTACACAAATACCGTACTCTATAGTTATTCATTCCATGGGTGGCTGCAGTTTAGTAACATCTGTGGGCAGTGTGGGCAGCCCTGTCCCAGGCACCACAGCTTCCTGCCCACCTTCCCCATTCCTGCCTGCCCTGCCAGAGACCTGTGATGTGGACCCCCACAAGCGCTCAAACTGCGGCTTCAGCGGCATCACGCAGAAGGAGTGTGAGGACAGAGGCTGCTGCTTCAGTAACACAGTCCGAGGTGTCCCCTGGTGTTACCACAAGCAACAAGTTGTGGAAGTCCCTGTGGAAGAAGGTATAGTGGCCCAGCGCTTGGGTCTGGGGTGGGAGTAGATGGGGTGACCAAAGCAGTGTGGAGACAGCCACCCACGTTTGCTAGAGTCCTTCAGCTGAATAAACTTCACAGTTGTTTTTAAGCAAGAAGAGCTCACTCATGCCTCTCTTCTGACTCCCACAGAGGAAGAGTGTCCCTTCTAGCGGCTGCTCCTGCAGGGACCCACTGGCCTCCTGATCCGGCACTGTGTGCTTGGTGGCCTGAAGCTCGGCCCTCTTCCAGAAGACAAAGTTCTTCCCTCCTACAGCTGGGCCAGGTTACTCAATGGAGATTGACGCCCTGATTTCACACTCAAAATTGGCTTAAAATTAAAAGAGAGGAGTGTTGACTCATGCTTCCTATCCTTTAACAAGGCATGCATGCACTTACACCTCTGGTTCTTGTCCTGGGCCCCACTGTCAATGGGCCATCTCTGCTCTGGGAGCTGGGTGTGACCACTGGCAGGTAGGGTCTGCTGTGTGCCTCATGGCTGGCCCAGTTGCTCCCATCTACTCCTGTTGGTGCCCTGGGCTCCCAGCCACACAGTTGTCCATACAACACTCACTGAGGTGGCCCCAAGCCCCACACTCACCTTGGGCTCCTCTACTTCCCCACATGGCAGCCAGCACAGGAGACCTGGGTGTATGTCCAAAGGGACAACAGTGACCATGCAGAGGGCCATGATGTCTGGCATCTTGGGGACCCTTCCTCACCCCTAGATCTGAATAGGAAGAGAGGTCACCTTGTGCTGACTCAGGACAAGATACAAGCTGCCAACTCCACTCCAGCTATCTGTGACCCCCAGGAAAGAGTACTCAGGGTGGGGACCAGGGAAGGATGCTAGGCTGAGGACACTGGATTCTGAGCCCTAAGTCCAGGTGCCCCTGGCTGGCCACAGCTTGAACCCTTGGTTCTGGGGATACTGGAGTACTGAGATATCACTTCCCAAGTCCTTGGCCTCCAAGGTGGGAGTCGAGGGGCTGGGAGATGTTCTCCTCAGAAGCGGGGGACAGGAACAGGGAAGATCTAGCCTCTGCACACAGCATGTGTTCACCCCTCAGTGCCTGTAGGGACCGGTTCAGGACTCCCGAAGGTCCTTTGCAGGTATTGTAGTGCCCAGTGCTGTGCACACCCTACCTGGGTGGCTTATGGTGCCTGACACAGTGTGAATGCAAATAGTGTCATCCTACGGCTTTTTAAGGAATAAGGACAAGAGAAAATACCTCCAACCAGGTGTGGGGCATACTCCTTTAATCCCTGAGTTCAGTAGGCAGGGGCAGGAGGATCCCTCCAGTTTGAGGCCAGCTTGGGCTACATAGTGAGTTCAAGGCCAGCCTGAAGTACATAGTGGCATTTGGTTTCAAAAACCAGAAAAGTGGTCTGAGGATGGGGCTTGGTGCTAGAGAGTTTGTCTACCACACAGATGGACCATATTTGATCCTTAGCACCACACACATAAACATGCGTACACGGGTGCACACACACATACACACACGCAGTTGGAAGAGCTGGCGCACACCTGCAGTCCCAGCACTATGGGAGGCTGAGTCAGAAGGATGGTAAATTCAAGCTCTGTCTAGGCTGCTATGTGACTTAGCAAGATGCTGTCTCAAAATACAAATAAATACATCACGTCTGGTGAGCTCAGGATGAAGGCCTTGTGTTCCATCCCCAGCAAAGAAAAGAACATCACATAGTGCTTACATCTCCAGTATAGGTACAAAGTTCTTCACGTGGCATCGATGCTGGTCGATTGCCTGTGTGAATAGGGACAGTGACAGCAAGTATGCTGCCACCCATGAGCTTCCACAGAGACGTGCAGAGAGGGGCCACCTCTCCAGTGAGCCTGGAGAGAAGCTCGAGCTCTCCTTTGTCTACCAATGGAACATGTGATCTGCACGGCCTGACAGAAGCCAATCCTGGGCCTTTCTCCAGCTCAGCCTGGGGTCACTGTGGGCTCACTGCTGCCCCCTGGCCTCAGGGTGAGGACAACCCCTGATTTACACCTGCCCTTCCTGCTCTTCCCAGGGTGTGGTGGCAGTGTGCCTGAGGGTCAGGAGACATGGCCTTGGGTGTGGCCCACTCGTGCTTGGGGCATGGCCCAGGGTCTTCTGGGGTCGCTGGTATCCTGTGCCCTCTCCCACCATTCTCAGAGGAGGGAGAGGGGCTCCCCATGATGTCACACAGCAGCCCAGCTCCTGGGCACCATTCACCTCCTCCGGCTGTCTTTCCTACCCACTGTTTGTTCCATAAAGAACAGGGAGAAACTTTACTTTCTTCCATCTTGCAGCCAGAGGTGGCTGTGGGACTGTAGCTGTGAGACACAGAAAAGCAAGCATTTGGGGAAGATTTTTCTTCCTGATAGGAGATTCCCTGGCCAGGCCTGGCAGCGATACTTTAGATGTCATGGTGTACAGGTGCCTTCTGGAGCTTCAGCAGCCGTTCTGTGACACTGAGGCAAAGCCTAGAGCTAGAACTTAGGCATCCTGGGGCTTCTGATTCGACTCCTGTCTCCAGACACTGTGCTAAGTAAATCAAATGTGCCCTTGGGTAACCTGCTGCTTGCTAAGTTTACTGTGACTTGACCTCGCTTCCTTGGAACTGAAGGGTGTGGTTAGCACCAAGGACTCAGGCAACCGTGAGTCTGGCTTTAGTCAGCAGGAGCTGTGTGAGTTTAATGATTTCCAGGGAGCCAGGGCCCCCTGCTGGGAAGCCAGCAAGGAAGCAGCACCTTGGGGGCAGGTACCAGGCCCAGTGAAGGGAGACATTTCCACGCTTCCTTTTCCCTGGGGTCCTGCAGTTGAGAGAGCAGATGGGTCCAGGACAGCATCTTCACTTGCTGTCCTTTCTTTGGGTTCCCCAGAGACCTGAAGGCACCTCTGCTATCCTGCATCCCTGACCACCCCTCCCAGATGTGACCTCAGCACCACCAGTGGGATCCAGGGCTCCTGAGCACCAGGATGAGAAGGGTTACAGTCATCCCTGGGAACCAACTTGTGTCAGCCAGGGTCCCTGCAGCCCTCTGCCCCAAGTGCATGAGAAAGGGCTTGAAGGAGCTGGGTGGGGCATGTCTGTGAGTTTCTGTCACCAGTGCAGTCACATGGGGTGGACAAGTTCCAACAGCAGATGGCAAGAGGGATGCAGGGGGTCACGTGGGGCACAGAAAACGTGGCTGAGAGGCTTCTGGGAGAGAGGTGCACGTGGCGAGGGTTGGGGAAGTTTAAACAAAATGGGGAAGTAGAACAAAAATGTGTTTCAGTAAAGCTTTGACACAGTGCCAAGGAGCATTCGATTAGTACATTTGAAGCCAGAAGAGGATTTGAGGGGGATTCATGGGAATGGGTCTTTTACTGTAACACATTTATAAAATTAAAACAGTCATTGTATTTGATGGTCATACCATGTTGACCAACTGTTTACTGAAACTTCCCTGTCAAATAAAAACATGACACTGGGTCCTCACCCACCTTCAACACTGGAGCTGTTACTGTACCTCTTCTGGCTCTCCTCCCCAAGGTCAAAATGACCACAAAAATACTTTGGGTCGATTCAGAGCATCAAGGCAACGAGGACAGCACTGCTGAAGCCAGTCAGGAAAGGGACCCCTGAGTGGCAGAGACCAGTTACTGTTATGAATATTTTTTAAAAAACTGAACAGTCCTAGTATTCATAGTGAGTGCTGTGTGTGGGTGTGCATTCATGTGTGCATGTGTATGCATGTATAGGTGTGCGTGTGTGTGTGGGTATGTGAACATATGTGTCCATGGGCTGGGCATAGGAATGGAGAGAAGAGACAGACAAGGCACTGCTTCTGTAACAGCTAAGCCCCGTCTTCCCCCAGGACCCCCTGCCCTGCCCCCATATCCTGCCCACTCTACTGCCCCTACTCCCTGATAGTAGCCCAGTGTCCCCAGGGACAGTGTTTTTGAACCATTCAGCCTTCCAGGAAGCAGTGGCAGGACAGCATGTCTCTTGCACACCATGGCTGTGAATCCTGGAAAAGACCAGGATGGAGGCGGAACTCACAAACTTGGGGTCACTGGCCCTCGGTGGTATGGGAACCAGGTATGCTGTGGTGATAAAGGCCACCAGGAGCAAGCATAGCCCTGAGAAGGTGGCACACAGGCTCACCCCAAGGGCTCTCAAAGGTCTCAGCCTCTCCTTGGCCCTGGGGAAGACACTGAGTGAAGATGGGCATGTGGGACCAGCCCTCCTGATGTCCTAAAGCTTTGGGGTGTATGTGGGGTGGAGGCCACACTGGGACTTTTGCCTCTGCATGGGCCACTTGTCAGTGGGCAACCTGGTGTGGCTGTCTCCTCAGCCATAGAACCAGTCTGCCCAGGGGAGTGCCAGCTCACACTGTCCCTAATTGACAGAAAATGCTAGATACTGTCTCTTGCTGGCTGTGGTGTCCTGTAATTTGTGCTCCTCCCACAAACTCAGAGAACCTTCTACAGTATCCCATGCTCCTAAAGCTGAACCTTGCAGAACATTCCACATCCTGGAAGCTCTTCAGACAAAAGGCCAGGGGGCCTCTCATAGGGAGAGATTTACCTTAGGGTGATCTAGGGCTGTGGGAGTGTGGTACCCCTCAACCCCAACGTGAAGTCAGAATATAGGTCAGGGAGCAAGATTCCTCACAGGGTTGAGGAACAGGGGGTGGTGGTGGTGGGAGTCCTGGGTTCCTGTAGCCACAAGGTCCAAGCAACTGTACATGAAAAATAATAAATGTCTCAATACTGAGTGTGTACAGTGTCTGCTTGTATTTATTCTCTAAATAATGTAGTAACAAGTGCGTCCCCAGTATTGACTTCTGTTGAGGGTAGTACTGAGGTGACTTAGACTATGTGGGTGGCTATGTAAGCATCCTATGCCATTGTCAGGGCCTCTAGCCTCTGTAGCTTGGTGCTACCCTCTCCTTCATCTTGCTTGGTGTGTTCATTTATTGCAGTCCAGAGATTTCTAGCTGGACATTAATCATCTCAGAGTCAGGGTGGCTGGAGATCTGAGACCCTGCTACCAGCCCTGTTGGTGGTCTGAGGCCCCTGGCACACAGTCCACTTGCTTCCTCTCTACAAGGGGTCCCATCTATATGTCCAGGGTCTACATGTCCAATTCTGCCACAGATGGCATGGAAAAAAAAGTCTCGTGAAACTGAAGGGCTACGAGGGGGCAGACTGCAGACCAGGACAGTTGTGCTGGGATAGGTGACATTCCTAGGATTGGCCACTTTCAAACACTGCAGGAGTTGCTGACCTGTAAGATGAGAAATGAGGGACCCAATGGGAGCATCAGGTAGGACAGGACAGGAAGCTGGGGTCCTGATCCATAGGTCCTGGCCTTGGGCCAAGCCCTGTCATCCCCTCAGTAGTCACGTGCTGGGAACCTCATCAGCCCCAGAGTTTGGGGGAAATGAAGGTCCCCAAGAGTCACACCCATCAAGGGAACATGTTATCCCCAAGCCCTGTCTATCTACACTATGACCTAATTCTTTATTCCAAGTAACCAATCATGTGATAACCTGCTATCAACTTTATACTTCCTGCTTGGAAATCATATTTAATCTGACCCCAAGCCTGACTGGACTTGGAAATCTCAGTACAAATCTTCACTCTGGGCTCCGCTGCCATGGGGCACTCATCCTATCACCAGGCCAGAAGTGTGTCCTTCCCCACGGCTGTGTTCCTGTCCCCTCCCTGTACCTGGACTGGAGCTGCATGGCCGGATGTGGTCCCTGTGTCTTTCTCCTCTGCAGCTAGGCATGAATGTGGAGGCTCTGTGGCTTCCAGGTAACTTTTCAGGCAATAACAGGGTTTTGTTCAGAGATTGTTGAATTAAAGGTCAAATCAGGAACTGATTCCCCACGCCAAGTTTGGCTTTGGGTCCTATTTGTGGAGTTACTAGCCGTATCATAGAGAAAGAACACAAACTTCAGAGAACTTCCTCTTCTTTCTTTGTGAGCAGGGGAGGGATTGACGTGTTGAAATGTTTAGTGCTAGTGAAGCAGGCATGAAATATCAGCCCAGGAGAAACATCAGTCACTGAGTCAGCCAGTTCCAAAGCTTGCAGCATTTAGGGAGGTGTTGAGAGCCATTGGGAAGGAATGACCAGAATTGAAGTCCAAGGTTACAGAGTGTGACACAGAACATGCAGAACTGTCTGGGGGCATTTCTTCATCATTCTTGGGTCTTTACAAGCTCTGGACTTTTTGGAGGGGCAGTAGAGATGCCTCAGGCAGGATCACATCCACTGAGCTGGCAGGTGCCATGGAAGTGAGCTTGCCACAAGCGTGTGTCTACAGAGAAGCAGATAGGGATGGTTTCCTGCATTCAGTCTTAGTGGGCTTGGTGGTGGCAATGGAGGAAGAGCCAAGCTCTGTGTTCTCTGCAAGTTGATGTGGAGGCCTTGCACAGTCCCAAGTACTCTGGAACAAGAGATTTCTGCCTCAGAGATGGGACCTTGTCACCCTGGCACAGCAGCACCAAGGCAGCAGGATGCTTCAGTCCCCACCACCCCTGGGATGGCTTGGAGTTATTGGAGAGGAACCTTACCCTGAGAATCTGAGCTAACCTAATTAGGGCATACTCATAGCGTAGCAGACTTGTAGGTATATGACATTAAAAGATAGAATTCAGTCCTAAGGTTGGTTATGTTCCCTGTCATGTAGCTAGTCTTGGGCTGCCTAGGCCCAGATGGTCCCCCTGAGCAATGTGTGGATCAAACGGATTATGTCTGGCTTGTACTCTGAAAGTATGCAAAGATTCCAGCTTGCTCCAGGACTTCAAAGCCATCATGTTTGGGGAAAGTCTGGCCCAGTCAAGGACATTTCTAACTCCACCTACTCTTCTAAGATCCCCTCTCTCCCAGAAGGTCCCTGTACAAACTTGGCTGACAATATATGACATAATTCTTGTATTCCATGTAACCAATCATGTTATAACATGCTATCACCTTTGCATTTTTCCCTTGAAAACCATATTTAACCTGAACTCAAGCCTGACTGAGCTGGTGATTTGACCGTCTGGGTTTTCTAGCCCAATAGTGTAATAAAAGCTGCTTTCTAACTCCTCGGTGCAGTCTTCCACTTGTACTGATGTGGGTTTTTGCAGCAGCCTGATCTTTGTTCCAGAGAGGGACATCTTGCTTATTTTCCTAGATTGTGTGCCCCACAGTCCTCTTGAAGGTAGTCAGTCCCACAGGAAGGCCTGATTTACCTTTCTCCAACCCTCTGTTGCTTAGGCTTACAGGGCTGGTTGGGCATCCAGTGCCAGGTGGATGGGAGCAGTTGTGGTTATAGCCGCACAGAGGGACACATGGGTGGCACTTGGCCAGCCTCTGAGGGAGCCAGTCCAGGCTGTGCCATATCAGCAGGGTGTGGTGGCCCGAGGTTCCTGCAGGAGGTGGGATTAGCTTGTTTCAACATGCCTGTGGGCTGGCTCGGAGCAGGATCCGCTACTCTTGGCTCCTTGGCAGCAAGCCTGGTCCTCTGAAAGGGAGGAGCATGGGTGAGGATCTTATCCCCTGGAGCTGTGGGGTGGGGACTCCAGATTAGGCCATCAGAGACCCTCTGTGTTACCAAGTGTCACAGCAGCACTGAATGGTAAGATGAATTCTAGATCTCATGCCATAGGGATGGCTCCTTCTGTATCTACAAATGGGAAGAAATCTGGGAAACCAGAGCAACATCTCCCAGCAGTGGGTACACTAAGCCCACAGTTTTGAAGACCAGCTTACAGAACAAGGAGAAAATTGAGACTTATTTCTATACTTCATTTAGAAATAAAATATAAATGCTTCCACCTTTATTTTTAAATTCGTTTTAGACCACTTAAAGACAGCATACAATACAATAATGAGACTTTTTTTTTTTTAAAGGGGTGAGTGTGAATTTTTATGGTTTGCCATAAAAGCCAGAAAGCCTCAGGTGGTAACAGTCCTTTTTTTGGAGGTGGCTGAATCTGGAGTGTGCAGTGATGGGATTAAGTGTTGTGGGATTAAGGGTGAGTGGTTGCTAGATTAGCCTATCAATTGGATTCATAGTGGCTTAATCCCAGCAGTATGGAGAACATCAAAGAGATAGAAAGAGGCTTGTCTCCCACTTTGCCCTTGTTGCTTTTGCTGTCTTCTGCCATCATAAGTGGCTTCTCTGCCATGTGCCACTTTGCCTAATAATTGGAACCAACCAATTATGAACTAAAAACTACACACCTACAAACATTTCTTCCTTTGACTTGGGGTGTCAGGTACTTTGCCTCCACAACAAGAAAAGTAACTAAGACATCTTAGGTTTTACGGGACATGTGGTCTTTGTCACAATACCCAGCTCTGCCTCTGTGGCCAGAAATCATCAATAGACCACTTACAGGGAAGAGCATGGATGCATTTCAGTAAAGCTTGATTTTAAAAATAGGCAGTGGACCAGGCATGGTGGCGCACACAAACGAAAAAACACATGGTTGACCCGGGCCAGCTCCTACCTCATGTGCCATTTTACCTTGACATCCACTGTAAGTGGCTTGCATGCTTTTGAGTTCATACACTGGCCCAATAATGTCTTATCTCAGCATTGTGTTAAACCAACAGCAACCACAAACACAGATGGCTGCCACCAAGAGACTTTACAGTCATCTCATCTGGACCAAAGCCTCTCAAGGAAGTCCAATCACACTCCACAGCACAATCAAGATGGGCTTACAATTGTGTCCACCTGACAACACCCAGATACATCCCCAGGGACCCCTCTGATTTCACCCCACACAGATTCCACGTGGAAAGTCCTGCCATCGGCTTCATGGCTTGCTGCTTCTCCTTTCTTCAGTCAAGTCCTTCAGTGTAAGAACCCTGTTACTGACCCATTGTCCTGATTGGCCCAACCAAGCCCCAGGAACCTGGAACCTTGGAAGCATCAAGAGTGCATGTTGCTCAGTCTTCCTTTCTAGCTAGAGAGGTTGCAGGCACAAGTTTGGATAATGAAAATGCCTCTTCCCTGGTAACAGTAAAAATGTGACCTTATCAGACTTGATTTTTAGGGGACAAGGGGGATGGGCAGCACTTGACAAATGTTCTCCCTTCTTGTGACCGATGGGGACACCAGTCAAGCAAGCAGCCAGGCTGCTTTGTTGTTCTACACAGATCCAGACTGTCACCCACGTCTAGATGATGTTCTAGGATTGCAAAAGGTAGTTTGGGTTATGAGCAATGAATGAGGGCCAGCCTTCTTCCAAAGCTCAGGGATGCCTGTGTGCTCTTCTCCACTCTGGCCCCCAGGCCACAGCCCAGTGAGGGCCCAACATGAGTCTGGGTTCTGGGATCCACCATGTGCAAAGGCTCAGGTCTGGCATGGCTCCCATCCCACACTTTCTCGCTGTACTATTACAAGTGTGATAAAAGTACAGCAACTGCTGCTGCCAATGCCATCCAACAGCAAGATAGGCTTGTAGAAATATGATGCTATGTCCTCACCCACCTTGGTCACAGGACCTGGCCCCAGATGACTTCCGGCACTTCCCCAAAGTCAAAATGACCATGGAAGGGAAATGTTTTGAATCATGCAAGACATTGAGGCAGCCAGGACAGAGCCGCTAGAGACTCTGAAAAGAGGACTCCGGAGCTGCTGCAGGAAGTGGCCAGGGCACTGGAATGAGAGTGCTCAAGGTGAGGAGGATTGGGGGGATGCATGGCCACGCATCTTTTATTGTAGTGATTTTTTGAAGTTTAAACATTCATTGCCATTCCCCACCTACCCTTTGCCTTTGACTTGTGCTGCTTCAGATAAGAGCTTCAGGTAGTCCCCATATGCAGCTTACTTTTTTCTCCACTTACTGTAACAGTTTTTTATTATTATTATTATTATTATTTGTCTTTTTGAGACAGGGTCTCGCTATGCAGTTGAGGCTGGTCCTGAGCTCACTTTTGTAGCCCAGGCTGGTCTCGAACTCGCACCAATCCTCCTGCCTCAGCCTCCCGAGTGCTGGGATTACAGGCGTGCGCCACCACGCCCGGCTGTAACAGTTTTTTAGTATCTTTTTTTTTTTTTTTTTTCTGTTTTAGGGAAAGGTCTACAGGGTGTTCAGGTCTCACTACTAGATTGGACTTGTAGTGATCTGCCTGTTTATAGCCTCCCAACAGCTGGGATTACAGGTGAGAGCCACCATGCCATCTCAATTGCTGTCTCAGCACACCCAGGTGGCCCCACCCCTGTGCCTGCTTGCAGGCAATTTAATCCCCTGAGCTCTTTTTCCGACCCTTAACAGTTTTCTTAATACACTTGATCTCCAGCAACTTGAGCACATTGTGTCTCAATTGGCTTCTCTTTGAATTTTTTTCTTCCTTAAAGTTGCATGAGCTGCTGGAATTTGTGGATCCCTGTGTTTTACCAGTTTACACAGTATTTGGTGGTTATTCCTCAGGACACTCTGCCCTGCCCATGTATTTCCTTAACTACCTTCTCCTTCCTCTCCTCCTGGTCCACTAATATGTGAGGCTGCTTGGTCTGGCCTGCCCAGCCCCTCTCCCTATGTGCTTCAGCTTGGGTATTTGATATTGCATGGATCCGAGTATAGCGCCCATCTCTTCAGAAGCATCTACCTGCTGATGTCTACTTTAAAACCCAAACAGGAATTATTGCACTTCTGAAATTCTAGTTTTCATTTCTAAAATTTCTCTTGGGTTCATTTGTAGTCCTCATTCCCTATTGAGATTTCTTCTGCTGTGTGTGTTTTCATTGTATTTTGTTTTCCTTCAATTATGTGAATGGTTTTGTGCCATTTGGGGTTCTTTTTATGGCTGTGAACAGGCACGCATTCTTCTTTTCCCTCTTTTCCTCCCTCTCCCCTCTCACTTGCCCTTTTCTTCTGTACCAGGAATCAAACTCAGCACCTTGCACTCACCAGGCAGGCGCTGTGCCTCTGAGCTGCATCCCCAGCCCTACACATGCTCACTTCTCACACGCAGTGAACTGCCCTCAGTCCGTGCTGCACATGGCTGCTGTGTTCTGTGTCTGGACTTGGGATCTCCCTTAATTCAGCACTGAGCTCTGTCCATTCAACGTGGGCAGTAACTGGCTGAGCTCTGTTCCCCCAAATTTATATAACCACAAAGATTCCAGAATGTGACTGAGTCTGCAGATGGGAACTTAAAAGAGGAAACTGAATTCGAATGAGGCTACTGGGGTGGGTCCTGGCCTGAGGTGACCAGCATCTTTGTTAGGGAGAGACATAGTAACACAGTACCTTCTTGGAAAGAGTAAGGTCCTGAATTTGATTCCCAGTATCCCCCAAAAAGAACAAATGAAAGAAAGAGACACATTTATCTGTAGCCCGAGAAGATCCTGGGAAACTGCAGGGGGAAGGCACTGTCTGTGGGCTCAGAAGAGGCTTCTGGAGGGATAGCCCTTAGACACCTCAATTTTGGACTCCCAGTCTTCTGATGGCAGAGAAACTTATCTGTGGTGCTGGAGCCCCAAGAACTCAGGCCACTCTCAGAGTAGCCTTAACAATTAATTCGGGCAGTTATCTTGTTGCAGACTAACGTGCCTCTTTCCTCATACAGTTGAGCCACACAGGTCTAAGGCACCTTCACCCAGAACACCCTGAACCCTGAGGAGGCACCTGGCTCGGTCTGCACCAAGTGCTTGGTGCTCAGCCAAGTGCTCCCCTCAGCTGCTGGCCTCCCAAAGGCCCCAGCCCCAACTCTAACCCCAAAAGTCTTCCTCCTGGCCTTGGGGATATGAGCAGCTCAGTATTTGACCAGTTTCCCGGGTCGCCCACGCTCTGGGGGAAATGAGGCTAACGCCAGGCTCAGGGCTCCTCCCAGCTCTTGCCCTGTTCAGTCTTCTGTCCACTCTGTATCTGTGCTGTCAGCCCCACACATCAGGATTGCTTGCAGGGTTCCAGAAGCAGAAGCTGGCTGCTGACTGCTAGCATCCTCCTGCCATTACTTCTGCTTTCCCTGTGACTGCATGGGTGGCAGCACCCAAGGTGTGAATGGGGGAGACCTGCATGGCCACAGGTGCCTGGTAGGTCTCAGATTCTAAGCAGTGCATCAGGTGGAGATAGGTGTCAGCTGGCTGGGCAGGGGCCACAGGCTCCGAGGCAGAATTAGTGAGGTGTCCCAGCTCTGCAGTCACAGTGGGGAAGAGGTGAATGACCTGGGACCTAGGAAGGAGCAGGGCTCACAGAGGGAAGTAGAGCTGTAGATGTTTGAGGACTAGGGCTCAGAGGGCAGGTGCAGTGTCAGCTGCAGAGAAAAGGCCAGGAGCATAGGGATCCAGATGGGAGTGGATGTCTGCTTCACGGAGCTCTCACTCTGCATATGGTTGCAGGAAGGACAACAGAGCGAAAATGAATGATCCTGGAGAGGAGATTAACATGCTGGCAAGTGTGAATGTGTAAGAGACCCCAGCAATGCTGTGGCCACCAGTGGTGCCAGCCCTTAGCATGGCAGGAGCACAGAGAAGAGCTCAAGCCCTTCACACTAGAGGCAGCCTAAGGGAAACCCTCGGGTGGAGATGCCAGCACTGACATGGCTCAGCCTACATGGCAAGGAGCCTGGCTTTGCAAACAGGAGGCTGTGTCCAGGCAGGTGCTGAGGGTGTGCAGGGTGCACAGCCCCCCATCCCATCAATTGGTTGTCCCATCTGTCAGTGAGGGTCTTTGTCATGTTCATTTCCCCAGAAGCCCTGTTTCCAGTATTTCTAAAATTGCCATTGTGGTCACATACTTTATTAGGAGCAATGCCCCGCTAATCCTTTCCTGGGTGTGACCCCATCGTGCCCAGCTGTTGGCCATGAGCATGGCCCGTTTTCCACGTCAGCAGCCTGGCACAGCCCAGCTTCCTGTCCGGGAGCCAGCAGCCTCACCTTCACAAGGCATGGCTTCCTCCCTGGGCAGCTGGGCTATCACAGGGCCTTGTCCTAACAAAGGACGGAGGGCTGGGGCCACCGCGGGGGTAGGGCGGGGGTGGTGATGGGGCTTGGGGAAGGTTTACAAGGTGCGCTGAACAAACTGACAGGAGATAATAAATCTGCCACACTGGTGGCACCCGTCCATTCTGCTGGCTGCCCAGGTGGAGTGGAGTGGACATGCGTCCTCAAGATGCCCTGCTTCTGGCTGTGGTCCTCGTGCTGGGGCTATGTGCCCTGGTGGGGGGCGAGAAACCCTGTAAGTGAGAGCCCCACAAACTTGGCCAGGGAGTTGGGGACACTCTGTAAGATCCAGGGGTGGAAGTAGGGTTCTCCCCTCACTCTTTCCATTCTGTCTCTTGAGTCAGCTTGGGAGGCTGAGGGTACAAGGGCAGCTGGGGTCTGACACCGGCTTGAGGAGCTCCCAGGAGATCCTCATTCAGCTCTTCAGGAAGGGCTGAGACCGAGGTGTGGGCTGGCAGAAGAGGTCAGGAGGCCCTAGCCCCACCTTGCTAACCTTCTGCCTTGGCCTTGCCTAAGCCCTGAGCCACCTTCTCTGTAGCAGGATTGCTGGGCTGCTGGAGTTTTTGTTTTTTTGTTTTTCTTGGTTTTGTTGCTATTGTTGTTGTTTATTTTTAAGTAAGAGGAAAGCTGCAGCAAAGGCCCTCAGGTCCTAAGGAAGAAACTGCACTGCTCAGATGTGGGCCTGATGAGACCCTGCATCCTGGCTGCCTGGGACACTGAAGGTCCTGAGCCCCTGAGCAAGCCACCAATACTGATCCTGACCTCTCCATAGCACCCTGCCAGTGCTCCCGGCTGAGCCCCCACAACAGGGAGAACTGTGGCTTCCCAGGCATCACCAGTGACCAGTGCTTCGACCTTGGCTGCTGCTTCAGCTCCAGTGTTGTTGGGGTCCCCTGGTGTTTCTACCCCCTGCCCACACAAGGTAACCTCCAGGGCCAGGTCCTTCTCCTGGGGTGACAGTGGCAGCACAGGACTCAGGTTTTGACAGAGTCCAGAGCATTGCAGGTCCAAGCCCAAGCCAGTTAATCTCCTGTTAACCCAGCCTGGCTAGTCTAGGGCAGTTAGTATGGGGTTAGTCTGAGCCTGGCCAGTTTGGATCTGGCCCAGGCTAGTTAGTGTAGAGTTCACCCAGGCTGGGTAGTCTAGAGCAGCAGTGGCGTTCCTATGGCACGTGGGTTGAAGCGGACGGTTTGTTATCACTGGAAGCTCTAAAGGATTCGCCATCACTGTCCTGGGGCTTAGTCAGGCCAGTTAGTCTAGGGCTGGCCCAAGCTCGTTGATCTCTGGCTGCCCTCCAGCCTGGTTAGTCTGGGGCTGGCCCTGGTCTGACTGAAACAGAGCTAAAAGCACTTCATTCACTCCTGGCTGCACCATTTGCCTTTTTAGCAGTCATGTGTATGAACTTACCTGTTTTATTTCACTTGGGGCAAAAAAAAAAATTTATGTTCTTTCTAACTTTAAACTGTGATTTTCAAAGCTTCCAAGAGGAAAAAGAGGCTCTTACTAGAACGTCGTGATATTGCTGCTAGCAGACCTCACTGTTCAGTGAGTGGGCTGAGACTTCTCTCAGCCCTTGGGGATGAGTTCCAAGTCAGTCTGTGGTCAGATTCCAAGTCTCACAGTGCAGGCGTGCAGAGAAAGCTGTGTGCAAACCACAGCATGCATGGACTTCAGCCAGGCATGCTTGTCCACGTGAATGGGGGGCTGTGTTGCCCAAGAGTGCTGCTCAGCAAGTACTGGCCCAGTGAGAAAGCCAGGCAGCCAGCAGTGGCGAGTAAGAGCTATCCCCAAACCCAAAAGCATCGGTTTCAAGGCTTCAGGCAGCACTTCCTGCCCTCAAATTTCATTGCCAACCCTTTTCCAGTCATGAGCCAGTAAGATGCCCCATTCCGTACAGCAGAACTGGTATCCAGAGAAGGCAGGATGATTTCTCATGGCCCTGACCTGCCATGACTGCCCTGAGCTTGAGTCTTAGTGGAATCGAGTCAGCCCCTGGGCACTCTGGTCCCTAGAAACACCTCCTCCCAATCCACAGGGCCTGCCAATCTAGGGTCCCATGGGTGGCAGGACGGGGGCCTTTGTAGATCACCATTTCACAGACTCCCTGTGTTGATCTTCCTGGGCCAGTGGACCAGCAATGTGTCATGGAGGTTTCCGACCGTAAGAACTGTGGCTACCCAGGCATCAGCCCCGAAGAATGTGCCTCCCGCCACTGCTGCTTCTCTGACGTCATCCCCCAGGTTCCCTGGTGCTTCTTCCCTCAGTCTGTGGAAGGTAGGAGGCCAGGTCCTGCCAGGGATGCAGGGTGGGGCAGCTGTCAGAGGCTGAGGTGCCATCAGGGCTGCTTCAGAAGACCCTCTGGAGGCAGAGTAGCTCCCTGCTCATCTGGCCCCCTTGGTCTTGGTCCCTGCCTGTTCTGCCATGCAGGGCTTAGCACAGGTCACAAGGGGTGTGGCTGCAGGGCTGGGGAGAGGCGGATGGGAGCAAGGCCTCTGTCCTCCTCTCCTGCTGCTGGAGAGGGACAGGCAGATCTATTCAAAACCAGGGCTGGCCTGGAAGCTACTTTTTGGGTTTTTCTTCTCTCAGTGCTTCCTTCCACTCTTGGAGCTTTCTGGGTGAACTTGGAAGTGATCTAAGGCTTTGCTGGAAGGTTTCCCACCCTCTGGGAAGAGCAGACCCCACAGGAAGCACCCTGGGTTGGGATGGGAGCAAGGATGCCTGTCCCTTCTGTTCTACCACTCCAAGGAGATCTCTGGACAGTGGCCTGGCATTGCACAAGGCTCCCTGTCCCACCACTGTCCTATGTCCCCTCTCCAGACTGCCATTATTAAGATGCACCAAGACGCTGGCTGCTGAGGGTCTACCCTGCTTGATTCCTGCTGTGAAACCAGAGAAGAAGGCTCACTGTCTGCTGCTTCGGCCCTGCATATCTCTGGATTTCTTCCATCAGTTTTGATCCTTTCTTTTGAGGCTCAATGTATAAATTCTTCCAATAAATAAAATCTTAACATCAGCTGTGTTGCACTTTGTTTTCGTGAGCATAGGGGTGGCAATAGGAGCATGTGTGTGCACATATCATGGGTGTGTGCACATACACAAGCATGTACACAGATGAGTATATACATGTGTGTGTGTAGCTTTAATATCTTTTCAATTCCCCTGTGAGCACTGAGGCATGATCTCCTTTTGGGCTGCTCCAGCAGCCATGAAACACCACATGGGCATCAACTTCAGAGTCAGTCTCTCTCTCATCTGTTCTCTCTCTCTCTCTCTCTCTTATTTGATTGTTGCAATGTGTCACTATGTAGCTCAGACTTCTGGTGATACTCCTTCTGTAAGTCTCCCCAGCACTGGGATTACAGGGGTGTACCACTTCCAGACTCTAGCCTACTCAATGTGTCCTTGGGGGTGGAGCTGGCCCAGCATGTGGTGCTGGGATCAAACCAAAGTCCCTGAGGTTGCCTAAGGTGATTCAGCCAGCTATCTCACCGGCCCCTAACACATCCTGGATTTTCGTGTGTGTGTGTGTGTGTGTGTGTGTGTGTGTGTGTGTGTGTGTGTACCAGGGATTGAATCCAGGACTTGCATTTGCCAGGCAGGTGTTTATGCCACTGAGCTATATCCCAGGCTCTATCACTCTCTTAACTCCTGGTGCCTGATCATTTTTAACCACTCCAAGGACCTTGACCCTAGCAATTGATCTCAGATTATGTTGATGAACTCACCATGCTTTTACTAGGGACATCCCAACTTTGGGATCAGGTGCATCCTGAGCATCACGGGGACAGGGCAGGACTGGTGGAACGGTCTCTCCAATGTCTTTCTTCCTCTGCATAAGAGCATCCTCCATCACATGTGCAGCTTGGGGTGTAGAAGGAGGAAGCTGGCCTTGTGCCCATGGCCTCCCAGCCCTTGGAACTCTGTGTGTCTGCTCCATGCACTGAGCTAGGGCCAGAAGTACTGACCAGTGATGCGGACTGATCAGACTTCCTGCAGCTCTGCCCTCTTTCTTTCCCTCCCCTGCCCAAGTTGGCAGATTTAACTCATGTCAACGAGTATGCCACTAGGAGAATCCCAGGCATCTGCCCTGAGGGTGGCAATCTCCAAATGTGTCTCTTTGAGGGACAGATCTGGCCTTGTACCTGCGCTGGGGACTCGCACTCTCTCCTGGTGTCCCTGCCACTCCTCTGCACTCCGTCTCCCTCTGGGGTGCTGAAGTGGCCAAGGAAGTGAAGGACCTCAGCCAGTGATCTCAGGGGCAGGTGAGGGGCAGAGGTCTCAGACCCAGGCACCCTGTCTGTCTTCTGGTACCCCGAGCTTCCTGGCTGGCTGTGCAGGTAACAAAGGTGCCTTGGGATGTGATTATGAGACATAGTATTGGCCCCTCATTGTCGTAGGGATCTGCAGGAGGGAAGCCATTGTGCTCATAGTCTGGCAACCTGGGTGGGCCGCCCCAGGGAGGGTTGTGTCTCTGAGTCCCAGGTTTCCTGTTCGCAGTTTGGGGGAACAGTGATGAACAGGTAGCATGGGGAGTAGAGGAAGGTAAAGTCAGAGAGCTTCAGGGCACACAGTGAGCAGAGGTGGCATACAGGTGGTGTGGGCCTCTGGACATACAGCCCCGAAGACCACACAGCTTTACCTTGGCGACTGTGCACTCCTCCTTTGTAGAGTTGCTCCTGAGGAAGCAGGCCCAGCTCTCGAGCCCGGGGCCCAGCTGCATGACCCAGTCTACATGGCTGTGTCCATGTGTGCTCCCACTCACTACCCTGCAGTTTACATTTGCTGCCCACTCTCCAACACTAATGTCATGCTGGCAGCACAGTCACACTGTGTGTTAAAGTGTCTCCAGCACCAACATCCCTTCTCCAAGGCCTGTACATCCCTGCCTTTCCTTCTGCTCTACTTCCATAGCTAAATCACCAAGAAAAAGACAAAAGCCAGAGAAGAGGGTGCTGCTCAGACCAAGGATGCTCAAGTCTGCCATGATCTGAGATGGGAAGGCAGAGGCTCGCCTCAGCCCAGCTCAGGTGGGCACACCTCTGAGGGTGACTCAAATCTGTCACTCCTGCACACTTGAGTGTCACAGATATGGCTTTGCGGCACATCCACGAGTAGAGGAATTTATGAATGGAAAACCCACAGAGAGTAAGGAAATGTTCAAGCAGGAAACCCATGCATGCTGCTCCGTGATTGTGCATGCGTTCTATGTGTTACCACCATTTGTGTTCAGGGCCCAAGCTCTCTTGTGAGCTGGTTTGGTGTCTGAAGCTCCATGGTCACAGGCAAAGATTGTGCCTGAGCTTGTGCTACTGTTAGCCAGAGCTGAGGTCACAGTGAGGATGCTGCGGTGCCACTGCACTGAGACAGTTGCCCTTCTGTGCATAGAGGTTCTATGAAGAGGCCCCCAAGGTCCACGGGTTGGCAATCCCTGTAGCTGTTTTCCATTCAGCACTTATTGTTCATTGACTTTCATGCAGAGCAATGAGAAGTGTGGCTCAGAGGAAGGAGGGACCATTGATTTGTTGACACAACTCAGAACTTAGGAAAGACCCTCCATGTAAACCTATCTATACCTGATCTCATGCACCCTCTGCTGGTCAGTCTGGGGACAGTTGTCCTATTCCACCTGTGGAGGAGGCAAGGCCTGCCCAAGAAGCACAGCTTGGTTAATAGCCCTTTCATCTGGTCAGTGCACTGCCTTCCCACTAGCAGTACTGACCATGGGGACAGTTAAGCATTCAGATCTTTTATATATGTATATATATTTTTAATTTAATATTTTTATTGTTTAAATTTAACAATGGTTATATTACATACTTTCATCATCAGATCAGTTTAGATTAATACATATAGGTATATAAGATTGATCAAACAATTAAACATTAACACTCTTAAATCAACATTACCTTTTTTTTTCTTTTCCCCTTTCTTTTTTTTTTTGAAAGTTGACATATTGCATATTGTCCTCACAATCGTTCCACTGAGTACAGTGTGTGGGCATGACCCACCTCCCTATTGATGTTGCTTAGAAAAAAAAA
>PVJA010034712.1:0-22343 GCA_004027025.1 Myocastor coypus | reverse complement strand
AAAAAAAAAAAAAAAAAGAACCAGGCAGAGCACAAAAAAAGCACTGGTTTTTAAAGTAGGGATATAAAAATTTTAACATAGGAACTGGCTTAAAAATAAATGTTTTTGAGGGAAATGTCAAAGATACAAAAAGAAAGAGAAGGAATACTGTCACAGAGCTGAGAAGGAGCACTGGGTAAAAGGGAAATGTTAGACATGAGAAGTAATAAGACATACTTCTGGGGCCCGGCAGGATGGCTCAGTGATCTAAAGCACCTGCTTGGAAAAGCTTGGGCGGCTTTAGGGATCGCGGTTCGATCCCCGGCACCACATGCTGCGCCAGCCCTGCCCTTGGGGCGGGCTGAGCCAGCCATAAAAATGAGTGAATAAACAAACAAAGGCTCTGAAACAAGAAAAAAAAAAAGACATACTTCTTCCATGGGACAAAAAATGATTGGAGTTGCTGGGCATAAACACTGTACGGTGGCGAAGGAATGGTCAGAGAGAGACTTGGCAAAGTTTTACAAAATTCTATGTTAACATTATAGTGAGTCAGTCTTGTGAGAATGAGAATAAAGTCCATGGGGCAATAGACTTAAGGAAAACGCTGCCAGGTGAAAGGATCATTTGTGGGAAATGGACTCAGCGATGCGTAGGAGTGCTGGGCAATACCAAGGCCCACCTGGAGTTGGAAAACATGAATTTCTAGCAGTTCCAACTGGCATGTGGTTAATGATTTTCTCTAAGAATATTAGCGTAGAAACCAGAGTTCGATTCATACACAAGCAGGTTGGAACAAGCGGAATTGACGAGTGAGATTGGGTACTGAAGGTTTAAGTTAAAGATTGTGGTCAAGGGAGTGGAAGGAAGACAGACCTTGTGGAAAATGGAGGGGCAAGTAAGACCAAGGTTTGACAGGAGTCTAAAACTAACAGAAGTAATGAAATAAGGACCACGGAATGAACAGAAATTGTGATCAGAAAACAGATCATGGAGTTCTGAACTCATGAGGTAAATTACTCCTCTAGGATGATAAGATCCAGGGCATGAGCATGAGTGTGTGCTTCAAGTGGAGGGAGGAGAGGCCACTGGAGATGTTGTTAGGGGAGTAAGAGGTGAGTGTTGGGTGGATTGTCACTGTGACTGACTGACCTTAGCGTAAGTGCAAAGAGTGATGTGGCTAAGCAGCTGTGCATTCAGAGACCACAGTCTTAACTTAGTGCTGGGCATGATCAAGTACTTGATTGATAAGAGTAAAATGACAGAGTAGAAGAGTAATGGTTTGGAAAGAGCAATTAACAGTTAGAGAAAAGATCCTGCCCGCAGGCCCTGTGTGTAATAAGCTGGGAAAGCCATCGTCCTGAAGAGGCTACAGAGAAAACAGAATCCTTTGGGCTTCTATTGGAAGTCCTCTGGCCTACAACGCAAAGTTCCAACTCCTTAGCACAGAGCAAACAATGCCCCTCACAGTCTGGTGCTAAGTCCACTTTTTTGTTCCTTCCTCTCCCCAGTGGATACCTCAGGACATTTTTAGTTGAGAGAATCAGAATTCAGTAGCAGAATACCTAATCCAACTCTTCAATAGGGATATATTTACTCCAGCATATATATCTAGGATGATACTAAAATGATTTGAACAGTACATAGTGGGAATTACTGTCTTTGAAAGGTGGCATCAAAATCACCGTCTCCATTTACTAAGTGAAGAAACAAAAACTCAGAGTAGTTAAGCCACTTGCCACTTGTTCAATTTTACATCTCCTGATACAAGTTAAAAATCTTGTCTCTTAAGTTATGATGCCACAGGAAAGGAGGGAAAAACGATGTAAGAAGAAAATGTGCTCTGTGAATTGACCAACTTCTCAGGATGAATGTAATTATTACGCACTGCAAATATGTCCTAGTAAAAAAATGTTCAAGTCTTAATTTTTAGAAAAGTTATGGCAAGTCAAAAGCTAAGCCTGCTTACAGATGAGCCCACCTTGGTGCCCTGAATCCCTGCTGAAACTATAATTAATTACTTGGCTTTACTCCAGCAGCCAACGAATGTGTAAGCAATTCCTCAGGACCTGCTAAGGATACAGGATTGTGTTTAGGTGCTGTGACAGTACAGAAACATAGAGCATAATATGTACAAGAGTTTTCAGGCTCTTTGGAGAGAGAGAAGATGCTTACCTGTAGCAAATGGGAAGCGATATAACTGAGTGTCACACTGTAGAATACAGGAGTTAAGAAGAAAGAAAATTCGTTGGACTACATCACAGTAGTGGTGAACCTAGGGCACAAGTGATTTTTTAAAGACAAAAGATGTTAGTGTATTAATTGTTGTTAATGTAAAACCATGCATTTTCCTAAACGAAAACCTCAGCATTCTCGTTTAACTGTGTTATGGACACCTTGTCATAAATAAATGGGTTTGGGTTTGCAGTTCAAGAATATATCTCTAAAAGGTTAAATATCACTGGCTATTCAAGAAAAGCTTCAAGCTGGCTGTGGTGGTTCAAAGCTATGATCCAAGGTACTTAGGAAGCTGGGGCAAGAAGATTGCAAGTTTGAAGTCAATCTAACCAACTTAGCAAGGCCTGTCTCAGAAAATAAAACGAAGGGATGTGAGTGTAACTCAGTCTTCCCTGGTGTCAATCCTCAGTACTGAAAAAAAAGCCTCAAAGAGAATCTATAGAGCTGTACTACATGTAATAATTATAATCACCACAAAATCAGGCTAATAATGGTAATAATTGACACCATCTGTGAAGTCCTTTAAAATAAAATCAATTTAAATTTTTGATTGACACACTGTGCCTATTTATGAGGTATTGTGAAGTGTTTTTTGTGACTTATGGATACATTGACTAATGATCATTAACTTAGGCTAATTTGCATACCTATCCCTTTAAAATTTAATCATTTCTTTATGGTAAGTACACTCAAAATCCTTTTTTCGAAGAATTTGGATATACATGCATTGTGAAGCACAAAGTCTCACTTCCTGTAGCAACCAGAACTTATTCCTGTCTGGCTGTAGCATTGTACCCATGGATTGACCTCTCTGGAAGCTGAGAAGTATGCAAGCTGGTGAATCAGGGCAGGCAACAGTGTGGTTCAGTCCATTTCCTAAGGCATAAAAACCAGGCCCCTAAACAATGTAATTCAGTTCCCAATCAAAGGCTGGAGGATGTGGGGTCTGCTGATGCAAGTCTCAGAGTTGGAAGCCTGTGCTCCAAATTAAGAAAGGGAAGGTTTATTGAGTTCATAGTTAGTAGAGGTTTCAGTCCATGCTCAGCTGGCTCCAAGGTAAACTGGCACATGACAGAGGGCAGCAGTCATGTTGGCCAAAAAGAACAAAGTAAAGGGTGGAGGTGCAGCTGCAGTGTCTAGCAAGCCTCTCTTCCTTCTTTCCATACTTATTGCCAACATCAGAAGTCCTCTGAGGAAGTGGGACTAACCATCCTTCCTAAATCGCCTTTGTATATCCTTTTTGAGTAGAGTCACTCTAGGGTGGGCCCTGCCTGCCCTAAGCCATGCTCCCAGGCATGGAATCACCCAGCTGACCCAGCCAAGTTGACTCAGTGTATCAACCAGCATACTGTGCTTTTTTTTTTTTTTAAGGCAAAAGTGTTACTGTAGATTTTTTTTTCTAAACTAAAATTTCGGTATTCAGGTCTCATTGCAGGGTTGGCACTTTGTGATAAATAACCAGGGTTGGGGTGGCAGTATGTTCATTTGGTCTTAAAAAACAGTTCTTATTTTGAAATAAGGTTATATTTAAAGATACTGGAGCTTAGGAATTAGAGTTTCAGCTTATAAATTTGGGATAATGACAATAAAAATGATGCCACTTTACAGATAACAAAAGAAGTTAAATAGCTTGTCCAAGATCATACAGCCACTAAGTGTTATTCAAACCTAAATCGACGTTCCTCCATAACATTTCTCCCTCCTCCTTATAAACTGATTAAATGTCTTCTCTGCTCAACATCTTGCTTCCAAGTTAAGGTCAGGCTTGACCTCTGTACAGCTTCAGGTAAAGACTCAAGGGTTGGATTGTATGTTCTCTTCTGGAAAGCCCATTCCTGCCCAGCCTCAGTAATAGCTGAGAGTCTGGCTTCTCCCAAGAGCACTTTCATTTCTTCATTACAGTCAAGTTTTAGTACTATCATCCTTCAGTGTGCTAAGTACTATCACACACACATACTGTGCTGCCTGTTTATACAACAACCTGTTGAGATTGAGTAGAACTACTTCCATTTACTAGATGAGGAAACTAAAACTCAAAGTGGTTAAACCACTTAGTCATTTTACATCAATCTTAAAGGGCATAGCTATGATTTTTTATTTTTATTTGCTTATTTTATGTATAGCTATGAATTGAGCTCAGGCATTTCTCCTCTAAGCAAACCCAATTTTCCCTCAAGACAACACTCTGGACCCTGGAGTTCTTGCCAAACTGGTCTAGTTTTCCTAGCCTTAGAGGATTGGAGGTATTTGCCCTACTACTGCTCTTGATTGTAGCCCAGAGCTGGGGGCCTTGCTTACTATCGTCCCATTCAGATGTGCATGCTTTACCCAAAGGAATAGCCCTTGATGTAGATTTGAATTTGGTCCCTTAGTACTGCCTCTCCAAATCCAGAGAACAGGAGTATTTCCATGTTTCTGTCCTCTCAGGCAGTCTCACTGAACTGCTGTGAATTGGATCCTGCTGTCCAGGGTCAGCATATGACAGAGCTGAACGAATGCCTGTCCACTACCCTGCCATATGGACAGAGCTATAGCTGCTGCCCTTGAAGCTGCGCATCTCTCCCCAGAAAGGAAGCACGAGAGTTATGTAAGCCCAGTGTGCTGCCCAGAAAGATCCACCCTCACCCTACAAGTGCCCTGGGTCAGATCCAAGTCCATGAGACTGCTTTTGGGGACAGCATTCTGACATGAGTAGAGTGACAGCAGGAGAGAAACAAGACCAGAAAACTAGAAAAGGTGGTAATGGGCCTCCTGGGTTATTAAGCATTTGCCCCTAAGTGGGATGAGACAGAAAAGAGGAGAGATTAAATAAAGAGCCCAGCATAAAACTGGAAAAGATGAAGGGGAATGGAGAAAAGGCTTGCAAGTTCTGCTGAGGTCGGACTCTCAGATATTCTGCATTATCCGTGGAGTATTTGATCTCACAAGTAGGGACGGATCTAGTGAAATAGCAGGACCACCTGGGTCCCAGAACTGCAGCCACCCACAAGGATCCAAGTGTGTTCCTCATCCTCAGGTGGTCTATGGTTCCCTAAGTACACCCTTCTCCAGCTTCAGCTTCTAGGTGCCAGCTTCCAACATCTTGTCTTTCTGTGAGTTACTGAGGCCATTGGCACATCAGGCACAGAATTATTTTCTGTGAAAATATCATGGGCCAGAAGAGCTAAGGATGCTGGGATCTGCCACTGGACATTCCCCTGGCATGGATTTCAGCAGGAAAGACTCAGACTGGGCAATAGTCCAGGGCAGACAGTGCTGGCTGGAGTCCCAGTTCTCTGACCTGGCCCACTGCCCTCCTTGGCTATCAGACAATATTCGCAGAGCCTGCAGACATCTGTGTGCCCATAGGAACAGCTAGGGAGCTGCAGGATCTGGAGACACAAAAGGGTCCCCTTTGTCTCCTTCTGTCCTCACTAATGGCCTGAGTCCCTTCCCAGGGCAGCAGCTGGGTGTTTGGGAGGGGATGGGGGCAGGGATTGGCCTCTGATCAGAGGAATACAAGGCTGCTCTTAAAGAGGTGGCCCAGCTGTTGCGAGTGAACACACAGGTGCACCCGGGTGGCACTGCTGCTCACCCCAACCCCCGTTCCTTTGGCTGAGGAGAGGGCTATGGGCCAAGCCAAGGTAGCCCTGCCCACATTTTTGGAGGGAATGCCAACTTGGCTCCCAAGCCTGTGTCATCAATGTGAGCTTCATCAGACACAGCCTTCTCAGCACTGCAATGAAACTTTGGCAAAGTCCATTGCAGCTAACAACAGGCACCCCCTGGTTGGCACCATCACATGCCATGCCCACCCACATGGGCAGCTTTCCTCAAGTGTCTAATTTCATGTGCTTACCCCCTTCCCTTGGGCAGTTCTCTTGAGCATACCACCCTATACTTCACTGTCCCCACTCTTCTTTCGAAACATTGTCTGCCTCTTACTCTACCACCCTGCTCCCCATCACACACACACACACACACACACACACACACACACACACACACACACACACACACATACACGCAATACACTTTACACTTTTTGCCAAAGACCAGCGAAGGGTAGGTTTTGAGCACCCATTCCAAGAGTTATTTCTGTTTCTCAGCATCTTAGTACTGAATGCGGTTGTGTTCCTAAAGTTCTGTGCCTCTCCCCACAGTTTTGCACCATTCTCTGAGTACAGTATGCACTGCTCTAACTGGTTATGGATTCAGCCCTCCAGTAAGTGGAACCACCTGCAGACATGTAGAATCCTTTAACTGTATAAGTGACTCATGTGACTGTGTGGTTGTCAGGGCAGCTTAGGTTTGTAGGGTTAAGTGACTTGCACACACAGTTAGTGACAGAAGTAGTGAGCATGATCTGGTACTTTTCTGTCTCTATTTTTAAATTACATTGCTTCTCTAAAGTCAAAGCCAACAAGAAAGTCACTCCCAGGCTGTTTCTACTCTGAGCAGGGTATGTGACCAGTCTGAGATGAGATGAAGAACCTGTTCCAGCACACAAATTGATGCACTGTTAGCTTTACCTCACAGCTTTGCTGCCGTTATAAAAAGTCAGCTGAACAAAACAGCAACCTCAGTGAAGTTACTGCTTTTCCTTGGCACAAACTTTTTAACTCAAGGCCATCCCTGCTGCTGCTGCTGCTGCTGCTGCTGCTGCTGCTGCTGGTGCTGCTGCTGCTGCTGCTGCTGGTGCTGCTCCTCACTGTCCAGGAACAGGAGGCAGGACCTACTGCAGACCTAGGTCTGTGGGATGGGAACAGTTTGTGAACAAGGTTAGACTTACAGGTCCCACAGTCATGGAAGAAATACTGACAGCACGTTAGGCATGACAGTGGCCCTGTGCATCAACAACTGATTCCTGCATGAACACTACTCAGAGTATCCAAGTTCCTTCACCTGAAATGTGCCTGTACGGATGAAAGCTCAAGTTCCTTCCTAGCTCTTGGTCTGCTCCGCTGTGTACAGCAGGGATCTGACCTTGCAGTCTGTCCTGCAGGCTGACTTCCCACCGACCTGCTCAGGGGGTGCTCAGTGAAAACAGAGAGGAAAAAGAAGAAGGAAAAGAGGAAATTTCTTCCCTTTGCTCTGCCATGTCGCAGGGGACCAACTTGTCCAATTTTGTGTAGGCCTCTTCTGGTTTCAGTGCCAAACAACTTCACAGCCCAGAAAAACCCCAGAGGTACTTCTGCCTCGGAAAGAATTTCATCTGGAACTGCAGTCCCTGCTCTCAGCCACTAACCTGTCCCTGCCCCTGAAGTCAGGCCACTGCAATTCCAACTTTCACGCAGAGGCCGTGTTCCATGGGCTCCCCAGTGTCGTTCTCTCTCTTTTTTTTCCCTCTAGCCTTCTGGTGCTGGCAGCTTCCTGTTGTGCCAGTGTCCAGGTTGCCTCTACATCCCTTCAGTCCTCAGGTCCTACCTCACCTGAGTCACTAATATCCCCATTACATTATCTGGGTTGTTTACTCTTGAAGTGGTTTCTGTTTTAGTACTTAGACCCTGACCAATGCAGTAAGGATAATAGTACTTACTTTATAGTGTTATCATGAGGATTAAATTAGTTAAAT
Organism: Myocastor coypus; assembly: GCA_004027025.1. Classification (NCBI taxonomy): domain Eukaryota; kingdom Metazoa; phylum Chordata; class Mammalia; order Rodentia; family Myocastoridae; genus Myocastor; species Myocastor coypus. The sequence goes on along the minus strand of PVJA010034712.1, from coordinate 14,572 downwards.
AAACCTCTTACAGCAGCGCTTGGCACATGGTAATTGCTTGTTAAATGGGAGCTGTTGTTATTATTAGTGTGGTGCGAAATAACATTTATGGTGCACTTGCCATGTGCCGGGCTAATCACTTTACACCCACATTCCGCATTTAAACCTTTATTACCCTTCTTCTACCTGGGTGAACACGTTCTCGAGCTAATTGGTTAGGAAGCCTATTTACATTTCACACCTAGAAATTCCCAGATTCTTCTGAACCACTCCCCCATGAGTTCAGGAATATTTCTTTACTTTCTGAGCATCCTTTTGGGCTCTCAGGACACCAGCACATGAAGAGGAGGGGAAGCACATACTGGCGCATGGCAGAAGGTGAATTGCAGCAGTGACCAGCAGGTCAGACAGATGAGCAGCCCCAGCCCAGAGTGAAAGTGTCGCCTCAGCTAGTAGTGGAGGGCATGGGACCAGGGAGGGCTGTACAGGTTTGGATCTAGACCCTGCTTCTACAACTTTCTACATATACAGTCAGCTACCTCAATGGAGGACACCTACTTTTAACCTCTTTCTGTCTCAGTTTCCTCATGTGGCAAAGGATGCTTTTTATGGTCCCAGTCTCCCAGGGCCTGGGTTGCTTGCTAATAATGAGTTAATATTTTTCAAGTGTTTAGTAATGTGGCTGGCAGGCACTAAAGGCCAGCTGTGAATTAGAACAAAGTGAGTTGAACTGTAAGGGGAACCCAGAAGATGTTGTCACCTCTTTCTATCTACAAATGTAGGAGTAAAATTGACACAGGAGCAGAATCTTGAAGAAATAGTACACAACTTTTCCAGATAAAGAAGAAAAACATCCCATAACATAGGAGAGGCTTGTACAAAGGTACAGAGATGTGAACAGGCCCAGAATACCTCTGAGGAGTAATAATGAATAATTGGAGACCGACCAGTGTCAGGGACAGGAGATGAGGCTAAGATTTAGTATTAGATTCATTGGGCAAGAGTTACGGATTCATTTAATTCTGAGGCACTGGAGAACCAACAAAGGACTTGAAGATGGAGAGGATAAAATCATGAGCTTTGTTTTGCATTTCCTTTTCATATAAGTCTAAGTGCAAAGGGGAAAAGCTCTGTGCAGTTATAATTTAAAACTATAATAAAACCAAGTAAGTGCACATTTAAAATAACCAAGTAAGTGCACATTTAAAACAACTTAAATATCCACCAACAACTACACGGAGGAGTAAAGTGTGCAATATATTTGCAGTATGACCCTCCAGCGACAGTTAGTGGATGAAGAGTGTGACATACAAAGGACATGGGTAGATCTCTCAAGTCTAGCAGTAAGCAAAAGAAAGCATGCATAAAAGCATGCGCGCTCTATTAGCAAGTGTATCAAACTGAAACACAGGCAACACTACTCAATGCCATTAGAAGTCAGGAAAGCAGTCATTCTTGGGGAGGAGCAAGAGTGGAGACAGCCCATGCAGCCATTCTGTGCTGCTGGTAGTGGTCATTGTGATCAACTTAGCTTTGGCGCTTTTTTCACACATGTGTCCACTTTATGGTAAATTTCAAGACACACAACACTCATACTTTGATTAATTTTTTTTAATTTTATTTTCTGAGACTCAACCTCAGGACCTCACACATAGAACATTTTGTTTGTATTTTAAGACACCATCAACAGCCTTTTCATTGATGTACATCATATATAAGGGAAAAAATCACTTATTTTTAGAAAGTACAAATGAGGGAAATTTTACCTTGTAGGAATCCAATTGACTTTTGACTACAACCCAAATCATCATTGGATAAGGCCAGTATAGGTTTCTTGCACAACTAAGAAAAGTTCATTGGTTGATTCCCTCAATTAATTCTGCTCACTGTTTTCCCACAGCAAAGCTAGAGTGATCTTTTAAGAACCCCATATTCCTTTTCATAATATCTATTGTACTTTCCAATTTTATTTACTCTTTCAGGTTCTTACACTATGGAGACATTATTACATTGACACATACAGGTCTGATTTATTTCACTTTTGAATAAGATTTCTAGTTGTGCCCTCTTACTGATAAAAGCTGTGATGTGATCCTTTTTTATAGCTGAGTAATACTCTATTGTATAAAAACATCACATCATTTTATCCATTCCTCAGGTAATGGACATTTGGATTGTTTCCAAGATTTAGCTATGACAAGGGGCTGGGGAGATAGCTCAGTAGGATAAGCACTTGCCTGGCAAGTGCAAGGGCCTGAGTTCAATCTCCAGCTCCCTGCCCAAGATTTAGCTATGACAAATTGAGCTGATATAAACATAGGTGCACATGTATCACTGAAGTGTGATGTTTTCAATTCTTCTGTAAAAATACCCAGGATTTTTTCTTTTTTTTTTTTTTTTTGAGAAACTGTTCAATAGGAAATAACAACTGGAATAAGAGAAACAAATATATTTCCCAAAGGTCTTATGTGTGCAAGGGATATATATATATATATATATATATATATATATATATATATATATATATATATCAAAGGTCTTATGTGTGCAAAGCCAGAGCTTATGGAAGGTGATTAAATTACAGTGAGTTGTAGCTAACTTATTTTTAGGAGCCAGCATCTGGTCACAACAGGTAGGTATTTGAGGACATGCCCTGATATATATCATCCTATGCTGAGTTCCCGAAAGGACTGAAATCATCCCATTTTAACCTTTTATATGTCCATGTCTGTTACCTTCAGAGACCTCACCACAAATGGGATTTGCTACAAATTCATTTTATTCTTTTCATTGTCTCTCTGTCCCAGTAGAATGGAAGGAAGTTCTGTGAAGGGAGGAATCTTTTCTTGTTCACCGCTCTTTCAAGTATTACCCGTGCGGTTTGATTTTCATTCACAAACTCTTTGCCTACCCCAATGTCTTCAAGATTTCCTCCTATATTATCTTCCAGGAAATTTAATGTTTCTGTTTTAATACTCAGATCTTTAATCAATTTTGACTTAAGTTTAGTGTACAGTGATAGACTTGAGGCAAGTTTTAGTTTTTGGCATGTAGAGAGCCAGTTTTTCCAGCACCATTTGTTAAAGAGGCGCTTTCTTCCAGTAAATATGTTTGGCACCTTTGTCAAAGATAAGGTGGTTGAGTGTATCTGTAGTTGCTTCCCCTAACTCAGTACCTGACATAGAAACACTCAGTTTAATATCCAGTGAGTCTATACAGAAATTAATGCATTATAGAATCAGTACATCCGAGTGCTAATGGAGGCTCTCTTACGTTTTGCGCAAATTCCACCCTCTGAGTCTGAGTTTTGCCATCTGTCAATGGAGAGAGACCAGGTGACTTCTGAAGTTCCTCTAGCACTAGATAATTAACTGTACTCTTGTTGATGGGTGGGCCTGCCCAAGCAAGGACTCTGTTCTTGTTCCCCTTCACTTTTGTTACCATTTCAAGCTGTTTGTCTTTTTTGGAAAAAGTAACCCCACAGGGACTTAAAATAACAAAGTGATGTCCATTTGGACAATATAAAAGATAGCATTCAGAGGACAACAACAGCAAAAAATTCCTTGAATTGTGGAAATCAGAAATTAATTAACAATAACAAAAGGCTATCTCACCTCATGGTTTAGAGAACAGGTACAAACTTCAGACAAGGCTGAGTACGCCAAATCCTCCCTGGCTATGTGGCCTTGAACGCAAACCTGTTACTTCAGTTTTCTTAGTTTCCTCCACTATAACGGAGACAAGAGGAGACACCCTGTTGGTTGTGAGGAGCCAAAAAGAGAATGTATTTATCCACTTGGGTAAGTGCTGCACAAGCCATAAATCTTCAACAAAAGTTGGCTATTCTAATCACAATTATTATGTGATGACATCTAAAAATTTTTTCCAACTTGGACTGTGAAGACAGAATCACATGTCCAGGAGTGGCTAAAGAAAAAGTTCTAGGAGACAAATTCGCCAGGCATGCCGCTATTTAAGTAAAGAGCTGGTTACAAGAAGAAAGTGTACTGCACTGTTAGGAGCACGCTTCTTAGCCCCTGCACCCTTAGCTTCCTTGTCAGTACAAGAGGCCCTAATCCTCACATCACAAGGTCGTTGTAAATTACATTTAAACATCACTTTGCTTGTTAAGTGCTTAGCGTGGTGCCTGGCACATAGTAAGCGCTCAGTAAACGGTAGCTGCTGTTACTGTTTGTATCATTATTATTATTACTCTTGAGCCTTGGCAACCTTCGGGCGTTATTGCAAGCTGCTGCCGTTAAGAGTCCAGGGTTCTTCATCCAAACCGGTTCTCAGGCTTCTGAAGTCTGTGTCGAGTGAACTTCTGGGGCATTTGAAACACAAAGGCGAGACAAGGGGGCCTCCAAGTACCCTGGGATTTCAAAGGGAATGCTGAAGTCGCCTGGAAGGAATGGTGGTGCCCCAGGGCCTGAAGGGTATTGCACGGGGCAGCCCCCACTCCACCCTGTGGCCCTGGCTTGCCCTAGTCTTGGCCTGGAGGTGTTCCCAGGTAGCCAGGCCTCAAGACGTTTTCAAGTGCTTGCTGCGGAGCTTGAAAAGGGCCCGCCGCTGGGTCGGGCGTTTTGTGTTTGCCAAACAAAGCATGAAGGGAGAGTGAGCAAAGGGGGCGGGCTGGGCGCCACACAAAGCCAGGGGGCGGTCCTGGGCTGGGGAAATACAGTTCAGTGGGCCTGAATTGATATGCTCAACCCCAGAAGCTCCGGGCTGGGCGATCACAGGGCATGAAGGCCCAGCAAAGAGCGCTGCGCTGCATTGATCCGATCAGAGCGCGGGCGAGTGGGCAACAGGCGAGAGGCTGCGGGAAGGGAGGGGTCAAGGACCCAAGGGGAGCCCTGGCCATCTGCACAGGCCGCCAGCTACAGATTAGGCACTTCTCTTATTAATGAAGGAATCTCAGGCCAGACCAAGGGCCCTGCAGTTGCAGCATGCACTCCAACCCAAGGGCCAAGGGTAGGAATGCCTTCCGTTTCTGGGGGAGCAAGCACAGAACTGGGGCATCTGCTACAAAGATGCTGGGGGTAGGGTGGCTTGGCGTTCTCTGGGGCCCTTTCCCACCGAACGCCTGCATTCTGGTAGTCTGGGGATGGACACATTACTGTGGTCCTGCACATGCCTCGCTCCTCGCAGACACTGCACTCTGCTGATAACTGCTTGGAGCAAGACACACGCTAGATGGACAGCGAGATGCCTAGATGTGTAATTCGACTACATGGGCTTCCATCCCGACTTCCAGTGCAACGCTGACTTTTGGCTCTGTGGCTCTGTCCTATTTGAACATCATTGTGTGTTGGGGGTGTTCCTTTTCTCTTTGTGTATTCTAGTGTTTTCCTTAACACTGAATTTGATCACATATTATATAATTAGGAAAAAATGCAGACACATCTTGTTCAAAATAGAGACAGAACAGACTTAAGGGAGAAGCATCAAAGATTGTAAGAATGTAATATAGGCAATAGCTTAGATGGCACTAGCAATCAAGTCTTCTCACTTGCACTGCTCATAGGCGTTGCTCCTCACAATCGCTGCACTCCTAACACAGCTCTAGCACGGGGGACTGATGAAATACCTGGCTGTATCAGGTCCTGCACGGTGGCAGGCTGCTGGAATCCAGCAGCAATGGACAAATGAAGTAGCTGCGGCTCCCCAGAGGCCAAGCTTGTGTAGCCAGCACTGAACAGGCCAAATGCAAATCTGGGCCTCCTTCCCTAAAGCCGCATAGAATCCTGAAGGGCTTCTTCAAATACAGGCTATTCCATTTGTTCATTTCTGAACTATGGGGCCCCAGATTTCCTTTCTGGAGACAAGGTTTTGTTTGTTTTTGTCGTAATGACACACTCGGAGTCATTAACGGTCCGTGAAGAGGAATCTTTTAGTTGCATTAGAAATGTGGTTTGTAACCACTGCGAGCCTTGGGAAACCAAGCTCTCCTCCCAGGAAGAGGACAGCTGCTAATGAAATGGCTTTCTGGGGGTGGGATTCCTGCATTCTCTTAGGGCCCACTTTAGCATTAGTGCCAAGGAAGAGCTTAGGCCATGTCTGAAGAACACTGTGATTTGTGAGTATAAACAGTTCAGATTGGACCAAAGCAGATCTTACTGAAAAAGTCTTTCCCATCCTTAGCTGTTTTCTTTGACTTTTAAGTCATAACTGATAGAAAATTCTTTAAGCTCTGTCTTGATTTGAAGTTTATTGAATGAATCTGGCGAAGTGATTGACCAACACTATACTTTGTAGAAGCTGTCAATATTGTTAAAGCTATTTGATATGAAACCATTGAAGCGGAGTTTGCAGCATAGCTTATGCAACTCATGTTTCTAAATTTTACATTGATGTCAACTTTCTTGCTTGAAATTGTTCTTTGACAATATTATTTTTCCAACAGAAACATTCATCATAGTAATGAATATCATCCTATTATTTTATTTTTAAGTTTGGTTCTTAACTGTGGTTTGAGGAATTTTAAACCCCAAATGAAATGTTTTTGTTTTAAATGCACCATGCACATGTACACTGATTTAGACCACTTGTTTTACTGAAAATTTTCTTGGCTCTAGTAGGAAAGAAGATATGAATATTCCCTTGCAGTATTTCCCCTTCACTTAAAACCCATGAATGAAATGAGACCTCAGGATTGCATGAGGTAATTCGCATACTAATTAGGAGAGAGAGAGAGAGAGAGAGAGAAGAGGGAAAGACTCCCTTGGAGGTTAAAGGGGCTCCAGAGGAGTATGATCCTGAGCCATTTTTATCCTCTCAGTCTTAGTTCACTCATCAGTCACTGAGAGCTATTAAGAGAAAAAAATGAGATATGTTTCATTGAGCTTAAGCAAGTGCTAAAGAAATGTTTATTCCTCGGTTTGGGGAGATAGCTCAGTGGCTAAAGCACCTGCCTGGTAAACTCAAGATCCTGAGTTCAATCCCTGGTATCAAGAAAAAAAAACGTGCATTACTCTTTCCTCTGCACAACAGCCTTCACCTTCCTTCACAAGGAGGATCAATTTCCTTACCTATAAAATGTGGAAAATGGCATTTTTCAGTAAGGAGAGTATAGGCTGGGATATTGACAACGAGCATGTTAACTCTGACTGTCTGGGTTCTAATCTCGGTGTTGCTGTTATCTGTGTAACATTAGGCAACTGAAGCAATTTCCTCGGTCCCCACTGGGTTTGTGTGCTGCAAAGAGGGGGTGAGAAGGGTCTGATCATAATGTTCAGGGTAGTTTTGAGTGTTCAGTTAATTAATGCACTCAGTGAAGATTCCTAATCTTCATGTCCATGGCTTCCTTTCACGGTGTGTGGAAGCCCATCCACAACTTCTGCAAATAATGAGTTAAATGGATAAATACAAAATTTATGGAGTTGTAATGGGATGAAGTTGTTGATATATGTTTAAAACAAAACTTGTGGCATACATGCTTCCTTGCTAACACATTAAATAAACAGCAACCACCAGTGATGGTAGCACATACCTGTAATCCCAGCATTACTACAGGCTGAGGCAGGAGAATCTGTGGGATTCTAAGGCTACCTTGGACTATGGAGTAAAACCCTGTTTCAAAAAACAAACAACTCACTAAATGGCACGATTTAACAGAATGTTTTATAGCTACCAATATTTCAAAGTAATGATGGACATAAATGGTATTGTGAGATAGCTATAAGAGAAATACACTATAAAAACATCTATGAATATCTGCTGATAATAAACTCACTAATGTTACAAATATGTCTGCTGCTCCTTGCTTACATTTTAAATTGAAGCAAGGCTTGTTTTCCTTGAGAGGTTAGTTGAAATTAATTTGTAATTTTTACCACCCTAATTTACAAGCACCTGATTAAGAGTGAAACTTAGGGGGCCAGCCAAATAGCTCAGTGGCATAAAGCGCCTGCTTCGGCAGAGCATAGTGGCTGAGGTTCAAGCCGTGGTGTGCCATGCCAGCCCTAACTGTGGGGTGCACTGAGATAGCGATTGAGACTGGGCATGATGGTGCATACCTGTAACCCAGTGCTTGGGAAGCTGAAAACGGGAGGATCACTATGAGTCTGATCTACGTAGTAAGACCCTATAGACCCTGTACTAAATACTAAATACATAAGAATGAAGCTCAGATTTGCACAATAAATTCCAGCTATTATTTCAACAGAGAAGTAGTGTGCTTGTGTAAACTAATGAATATGACATCTGTGACAAGCATCAGGCACTTGACACATGGAAGCTGGCTCAGATTTTTGCACCTACCCATGGCTGTTACACATAAAAGTAGTTTTACACAGTAGGTAAATGAGAGGAACAAGGCCATATGTCATACTTTAATAAAACTTCATAAAATTAGTTAGCGGGCAAGATGTTGTTCATTGACAATAGTTTGCCAAATACTGCATCATTTTTTGTTGAGGAATGTGTATTTGACTTAAAATACACATTAAAGTGTATTTTGACATCTTCTCACTTTGACAAGTATTTAGCACAGGATCCTACTTTGGAATACTATGAATACCTTCATATAATCAAAAAATATTCAATAAATGGTAGCTAATCAAATTGAGCTTATTGGCCTGTTTCCTGCTATAGTGTCAAAAACTTTTATATCTATGAAGATACAGATGCATATAATGTCAATAACAATGATGACATTCTGAGTAATTAGAACGAGTAGCACTTTAACATGAGAAAAAAGTAAATGACATGGAAACCATTAATGACAGTATTATCTTGTATCTCAAGCTTTCTGCAAAAATCTGTAACTGTTGTGCAGCCAGGTTCTGTTTGACACACTGTAAGTGGCCAGTATGTATACATATATGATTCTTATTTGGTGGCTGATTCTTCCTCCATGCTTCTGATGAGTCTCCAAGTGTACATTCATTAGAAATCTTAGTTTTTTCCATTGTACAAACAGTTTTGTTGTATTTGGGGGGGTTTGGGCTATAAGGAAAGCAAAACAAGGGGTGATGTTTGGGGTTCATTAGAACAGAAGCACAGGTACTGGGCTACTCTCAGACAGAAACATCGCTGGACAATCAGCACTACTTAGTGGCTAGTAAGTGCAGGGTGCTATGGTGAGATAGGGCGAAAGAAAAAAGTTTCCAGTAGATTTTGCTCCTCCTATTAAAAAGTTAAATCATGTATCTATGACAAAAAATCAACTGTGTTGGGGAAAGAGATGGAAGCTTAGAATTGAGGACATTCTAGCCATCAGTGGGACATGGGTGCCTGAAGCTATTATCTCTAGTTTTGTTTATGGCCCCATGGCCAACAAGGTTATTTTTTCCAATCTTCCCTTGAGTCTACCTTCAAGTGGAAAAAAGAAGCTTCCCATGCAAAAGTCACCAAGACATTGTACATGAGAAGGCCTGAAACACTGGTATGTGTGGTTGGACCCCAAACCAGCTTAGATATAAACATGGCAGACTGTAGGCAGCACTAGTATATGGATTTAAGCACATCTCTTTCACAGAAGAAATAAGAGAAAGTTCCAGGTTTTTAAAATTACTTTTAATAAGAAATAACAACGTGACAGTTTTAAAACACATTGGTGGTACATTCCCAATAACTGATACAATGCATATTGTTTTCCTCATAGTGGTTATTTAGAGCACAGGATGCAGACATGATAATTGTTCTAACTATTATTGATACAAGCATTTCTTCTCATTGAACTAAGAGAAAGTAGTTGCATATATAAGCCAATATTCCATAATCATAGTGGGTTATTGGCAGAACTGCCAACGTCAGAATCTGTTGATTTAAGCCTTTTATAGTTCAACATACTAATCTAGCTTTACTTTTTATGCCTTATGGTTAAACTTTTCTGCTGGGTGCTTAAGGGCAAGTTAAAGCAAGACCTGTATAACAAACCACGTAAATTTTGTATCTCTCAAGGTCAGTCAAATGCCCTCAGGACTTACCTTGAAACCATGTGCAGTGCTTTGTAGATCTGTTGTCACTGTCAGCTGCCTGGATGAGCCACAACCATTGCTGGGGTATCCAGTGTGGCGGGCAGGCAGAGAGGTCCTTACCTACGTGTGCGCGAGCTGGAACAGCTAGGTTCCGGGTGGGCAGGCAGGGGATTTTTTCCAGGTTTGGTGGGAATATCCCTGCTGTCCCCAATAGGATGGCAAGCCACAACCATGCTGTTAGACAGTCTAAGTTTCAAAGCTGGGAGAATTTTCTTCTGAGAAATTCTATTATTTGGAGACCCACAAGAAGTGGGTCTGGGAGCTCATCTCAGCCAGGTAGGCAGCATTCACATCTTTGGTCCTGAGCCACTTCCCACTCTGTACTACTTCCAAGTTTTCCTGGTTCCTGACCTCCCCTTGTCAGCCTTCCCTTTCCTCTACATATGTTATGTTCAGTGTTGCTTCCTCAGTTAAAACCATTGATTCCCTGTCTTACATCTCTTCTGTTCCAGGTTCACTGATCTGAGTTAATTCTATGATCCTGCCCATTATACTCTATGAGCACTAACTGAGCCATAGGCAGGGGTCACATTACGCCAGTGGACAGTGTAGTCCTTGACATGAACAGTACCATATATCATACTTTTTCCAGGTTCTATATTTGATTCTTAGTAAAACTTCGGGTGTAACAATCCAACTACTTGCCATGCATGACGTTAATTTGTGGGTCAACAAACTTGGCATTTTAAATAGTCCTCCACCTTAAATGTTTGCCTATTAACAGCTTGGGAATGGCCTTAATGGCTTTAAGCCTAGGATGGTCATGTGACAAAATTGTGGCAAGAGGAAAAGCACTGTCACAATTTATAATGACTTCCTCTTCACATGAACACAGTCCCATTGAATAGCACCACCTCGATAAAGGATCACAAACCAGAAATCTCTCCTGCCCTCTGTCACCAGAGTCTTCTGTCATTCCAATGGCCTTCTGCCATTTACATACTCCCACTCTAGAAATGACAGAATGAATACCTTTCCTATTATTTCTCCTGGGAAATTTCTTCTTGATGTAATAATTCTGGAGGTCATGTACACTTAAATGAAAACATGCTTCCTTTCCAGGGCCCAAGTTCCTCTTGCAGATAAGTGGGACATAACCTAGTAGCATGTCTTAAGGAGTCAAAGAGGCAGGAGCAGAGGGTTGTAGCAGAAAGAGTCCTGGGTCCCAGGAAATGCTCACTGATCTCTTTGTCTCCCTTCCAGCAGTGAAGGTGGGGCATTACATCTGCATCCCCAGTCTATTCGTTGCTGCCAAAAAGGAAATACATCCCTTTTCTACTTAACATGTCAGAGTTGTTTCGACTATAATTCCCATGAGAAATTATATTTCAAAAAGAAAGTAGTAATGGAATAAATTCAAGAACTACCAGTTAGGCTCTTTTGGCCTTCCTGGAAGGAAATACTTGTATATTAACAGGTGAATGATTTCTCAAGGCCATGAGCCCTAAGGGCAGGTGCTAGGTAGACTGTCATTCTGCCTCTCTCTTCCTCTTCAGGCTCTCTCTGGAGAGGAAGTTGTGCTAGATGTGTCATGGAAACTTACCTCATGAACCTACCTTGACCACCACCCCCCACCAGCCTTGGAGGTGTTTGCATTAAGAGAGCTGTTATAGTGTGCAGTACACAAACAGAGCCCTCTTGTCTCCCCCTTTCAGCATCTGTTGAATTAGTTTTCAAGGCACTGTCTTTTGGTACTTAGCATTTGATGACTGTCCCCTTTGATTTGCCTTTTATTTTCCCCAAAGCTTTCTCATAATCTTTATAGGAACCGAAACAAGGTGTACAATTTGGCAGCTAGGAAATTGAGATTTAATAAGTTCCTGCACAATCCAGCATGTCTACAAATAGCGTGTGGCTTTAGGCTTCCTAGCTCCATTTGGACCTGGATGCAGCTGACCTGAATAATGAAAGAGGGGGCCCAAAGTTAGGAATCCTTTCTGAGCATTGCTTCATTAGAATCCCCTTACAAAAAAAAAAAAAAAAAAAGAAAAAAAAAGAAATGGGACTCATCTCATCAGCTCGATTTTATGGTATCTGATTAGACCACTATTTTCTCAGCAGGTCCCTTTTCTTTAAACTGTTGACTATGGATGGCCTGCTGAATAGAATGAACTTTGGACCACTAAATTGCAGCATTATGGTTATTTAGTGTAATTTATGAAAAACGGGAGAAGCCATGATCACTTACTTCTTCTTGCTAATGATATCTCCATTTATCTGAACAGGTATGGGTCTGGCATATCCTTTCCACTCCCAATACTCATCCTGGAACACTGCCCAAATCAGAGACCCCCAAAACACTATTTGGAGGTACAAATTCTATACGTGGTAAGCTACAACTTAATAGTAATTGTACATGCCTGTATGACTACTCATCATCAGTAATCTTTCAGGAAAGCTGTGCATTTTAGCTAGGTGTACCTAATAAGTCCATGCAATTGATGTTTGAAGTAATAATTCAATGCATTTAGTTGAAACCTAAATGGGCCTTCTGTGTAACATACCCCACTAATGCATCACTGTCTATTTAGATTTCCAAGCTAAGGTGTTGAAATTATTTTGCATTTATTTCAAGCCTGGTAGTGATTAAAGTAGTGCAATATGCCACTCTCGCAGTGTCACAAATGTAAAAACCACCTTAAACCAGTTGCTGCTTTGATGGGTAATCTTCCCAAATATTCGCCTCTAGAGACAGTAGATCACCTGTGGCTGGATATGGTCCTGTGGGAAATCCAGCAGCTAAGAGACCAGTGAGGTACAGTGCTGAGGAAGGCCACATGCTCTGGAGTGAGCCAGAGGCTCAGCTGCATAGTAGTTTTATCCATGATGACCTTATAGCTTGGGAAAAAAATCTTATTTTTTATCTTTTTTAAATCTGAATCACCTTATTTAAAAATGAGGGCTCTGAATGCTTGCCTGATTAAGTTATTTCAAGGAGAGAGTGTATATAAAGTGCCTCATGTACAATGAACACTGAAGAAGTATTAATGCAGTTTTAATCTAGGGGAACAAAGTTCAATTTCAGGGTTCAACCCCACTGGTATCTTTGCTCTTCACAGGAAGTCTTAAAAGAATTGCCAAAAAATAGATTTATTCAAGCTTCATTTTAGAAACAGTATTAGATTTAGAAGACATTAGTATTATATTTAGAACATCTCTGGGACAGATTGTAGGGATGGTACTTGAAAAACTCAGAATGTGAGTTGAAACTATAAAAGGAATTTTTTCCTGGATAAGGCTAGGCTCACGATTTTTGGTAATGGTTTACACTAGAACATTAGACTAGAAACTTTTTTCAAAGTAACAGTGATAGGCCTGTGCAAAGAAATGACATTTCTACTCATTGAATTACTTTTGGAGGATGACAAAGTTTGCTTCCTTATTTGTGAATTGACTTTCATAACTTTGACACTGAGAAATATTCTGTATGTATTGGTGTTCTCCAATTAGTAGCTATAGAGAGTGGCCCAGTTTTTCTCTTGCTTTTATGGGAACACTTGTAATTCTACTGATGGTCATATTATAAAAACTGTGACCTCAATAGGAGAGGAAAGAAGAATATCCAAAAGAATTAACACACTTTATACTAAAGCAATATCAAACATTGGTGTTACATCAATATTCTGTGGCTCAGGATTGGTAGAAGGCAGTTAGTCCAATGTAGAACACTTGTCTAGCATGGGTAAAATTCTGGGTTTGACCCCCCAGCATAAGAAGAAAAAAATTCTATGATCCAATTTTACTTGACCACAGACACATTGTTTTAATATTCCACATTTAAAATTGTGTGGCTTAAGGCGTAGAGATATAAATGAAGAAATGAAGCTATCCTTATTCACCAATGACATGATTCTTTACATAAAAGACACAAAAGAACAAATAAACTCATCAAGGTATCAGGATATAAATTAGCACGTAAAAAACAATAGCCTTTCTGTACCAGAAATGAATACACCAAGAGAAATATTAGGAAATCTTCAAGCTATATACTTGAGCCTGAACGTAACCAAGGGAATGAAAGACTTCCGTAATGAAAACTACAAGACTGAAAAAGCAGGCTGGAAAGTATAACAAAATGAAAAGGTATCCCCTCTTTTCCTAGATAAACAGAACTGACAATGTTAAATATTCATAGTGCTATAAACTGATAGAATATATTTAATGCCATCCCAATCAAAATAACTTTACAAAATAATAATTACATGGAATCATAAAAAGCCCAGAATATTATGGATTAAACAATGAAGTGACTGGAAGCAGATAAAGGAGAAAACATATCAAGAGCAAAACCATGCACTTATGTACACAGGATGAATCAGATATTGGTCTTAAGAACCTTCAAAAGGTTCATTATATTGATTATAGCACCATGTCACACTAAAACTGCTTGGAATGTATGTCACTCTTGTCTTTTTGATGTGTACTGCTCTCAGTGTAAACTCAGTTACTGTTATTCTCTATTTCAAGAGTATTAGTTGAAAATAAGAGAGTGGACCAAATACCATAGACTTGACAGGCTACAATTTTGTATTTCCTTGAATTTCCAAATATCTGTGTAAGCCGGGCGTGGTGGCGCACGCCTGTAATCCCAACACTCGGGAGGCTGAGGCAGG
>PVJA010034711.1:0-22345 GCA_004027025.1 Myocastor coypus | reverse complement strand
AAAAAAAAAAAAAAAAAAAAAAAAAAAAAAAAAAAAAGAACACTGAGCCATCCCACCCAACTAACTGGATATTGACATACCATAAGAACTACTAAAAGCTATCACTATATCACCATTAATCATAGAAAAGATCTGTGACTATAGACCAAAGCCAACCAAATATTAATATACAGTAAATACCAATTACAACTACTATACCACTATTAACAATAAAAGAGGCCAGGTGTGGTAGTACAGGCCAGGAATCCCAGCACTCAGGAGATTCAGGCAGGAGGATCACTGCAAGTCTGAAGCCAGTCTGGGCTATATAGTGAGTTCAAGCCCAGCCTGAACTGCATAGTGAGACTCTGTTGTCTTAGTTACTCTTCTCATTGCTGCAACACCCAAAATGAAGGAAGGAAAGGTTTATTTATTTCACAGTTACTGGAGGTTTCAGTCCATACTCAGCTGGCTCTAAGGCTGAGTGGAACAGGGCAGAGAGCATCCAGTTCATGCCCTGGTAAAACAGCAACAATGGCAACACAGACAGAGAGTCTCTCTGATATTACATTCAGGCTATCACCCCAGATGGGAGAAGGTGCACACACCTGTAATCCCAGCCGTACTAAGACCCATAATTTCAGCAGTTCTAAGATTCATAATCCCAGTGGATCATGAGTTAGTCACAAAATCTAGAAGTCCCCCACCATGATTACATGAGACTTTGGGGGGACAACTAGACATAAAACAAAACACCTGTCTCAAACAAACAAAAAGAACAAAAAAGAATTCAACTATATTAAAAAAGAATTCAACTATAATAGCATAGAGTTAACTGCTTATTTAAAGATTAGTAAAGTTTGGGCTGGGGTGATAGCTCTGTAGCACAAGCACCTGCTTGGCAAGTGCAAGGTCATGAGTTTGAATCCTAGTCCTGCCAAAAAAATAATAAAGATTAGCAAAGCTAAATAGTAATATGGAGAGGTGGGGAATGGAGAAATGAAATAAAATTTTAAAAATAAAATGAGAATGAGAGAAAAGAGGTAAAGGATCTCATTAAGGAATAAGCGAAAGGTAATAGTTTTATTAAAAAGTGACAGGCACCAGGTGTGGTGGCGCACACCTGTAATCCCAGCACTCGGGAGGCTGAGGCAGGAGGATCAGTGCGAGTTAGAGACCAGCCTGGGCTACAAAAGTGAGCTCAAGGCCAGCCTGAGCTGCACAATGAAACCCTGTCTCAAAAAGACAAAAAAAAAAGTGACAGGAAAGAACAAGCAACAAATAGAAGGACCAGGGATATAGCTTAGCAGCATAAGCATCTGCCTGGCAAGTGCATGGTCCTGAGTTCAGTCCCTGGTACCACAAAAAAGAGAAGAAATAAAAAATAAAAGAAACAATCTCTGGAAGAGACAGGTTCCTGGGGACACCCACTCGGGGATGCCCTCCTGTCTCTCAGGAGCTTTCTTTCCCTCAATAAATATGTTCTGCTCATTAAAAAAATAAAAGAAGAAACAAACTGAGCAAGATCAATAAAAAACAAGAAAAATAAGCCACGCATGATTTCACATATCTATATCCTAGCACTTGAAAGGCTGAGGCAGGATGATCACCATAAATTTTGCATATTTTAAGAATGTGTTTGGTTGTTACAGGGTCTCACTATGCAGATCAGACTCAGTGATCCTTCTGTTTTCAGGCCCCCCAGAGCTGAGATTACAGATGTATACCACCATGCCTAGACTCAGTCATGGCTCAGCTCACCCTGCAGTGTGGCCAGCAGGGTCAGCATGGCACGTTGTACTGAGAATTAAACCCAGGTTTCTGCACTTGCCTGAGCAGGCGCTTAGTGTGCTGAGCTATCTCACAGGCCCTCACCTTGAATTTGAGACAAGCCTGCATTACATAATGAATTCAAGGCCAGCCTGAATCACATCCAAGACCCATGTCAAAATAAAATGAAAACAGAATCATGTCCCCAAAGAAAAAAGAGTGAAGAAAAAAAATGATTTCAAAAAATTCATGTGTTTTTGAATGAGTGGTCTCTTTGCAGGGGCCTCTGTATCTGGAAACTAATATATGTGGTTGCTAAATCCTGCACCACCTTTTCTGTTGTTCCTGATTGGTGAGTGGTGTCTCCCTTAGGATTATGATAGTAACTCAGCTGCTCCCAGTTTCCGTGTCCCTCTGGAAGCCACCGATCATGGCTTTCTCTGCTTAGCTCTCTATACTGTGGGTTGTGAGTTTCCCTGGCCTGTTGGTTCCGGTGTCCTTATGTCCATATACCCCAGGCTGTTCAAACCATCCATACTGAAGTGTATCCCTGATCACATTGGAAAATGAAGGATGCAGGGGGCCCAGCGGGATGGCTCAGCGGTCTAAAGCGCCTGCTTGGGAAAGCTTGGGCAGTTTCAGCGACCACGGTTTGATCCCCGGCACCACATGCTGCGCCAGCCCTACCCTGGGGGTGGGCTGAGCCAGCCATAGAAATGAGTGAATAAACAAAGGTTCTGAAACAAGAAAAAAATAAAAATAATAAAAAAAAAAAGAAAATGAAGGATGCAAACAGACCACTGAACTCTGTCTTTTTTTTTTTTTTTTGGCTTTTTTGAGAGAGGGTCTCACTGTGCAGTTCAGGCTGGCTTTGAGCTCACTTTTGTAGCCCAGGCTGGTCTCAAACTCGCACCCATCTTCCTGCCTCAGCCTCCCAAGTGCTGGGATTACAGGCGTGAACCACCATGCCTGGCTTTCTGAACTGTCTTAAAAGCAAACAGTAGGTAAGGGTGGTGCCAATGTCTGCTGGATTTAATGCCAGCACTTTCAGATCCAACTCACTGTAGAAGCCACACATGGCCAGCCTTATTTCTTTTTTTTTTTTGGCTTTTTGAGACAGGGTCTCACTGTGCAGTTCAGGCTGGCTTTGAGCTCACTTTTGTAGCCCAGGCTGGTCTCAAACTCGCAGCGATCCTCCTGCCTCAGCCTCCCAAGTGCTGGGATTACAGGCGTGAGCCACCATGCCCGGCTATTTCTTAAATTTTAATTTTCTTTAAATTTTATTTATTATTTTCATTCTTGTTTCAGAACCTTTGTTTGTTTATTCACTCATTTTTATGGCCGGCTCAGCCCACCCCAAGGTCAGGGCTGGTGCAGCATGTGGTGCCGGGGATCGAACCGCGGTCCCTGAAGCTGCCCAAGCTTCCCCAAGCAGGGGCTTTAGAACACTGAGCCATCCTGCCGGGCCCCGAGCCTTATTTCTTAACACAACTCAGAGAGTAAGGCCCCTGTGGCCTTCCTAGACTGAGCTTAGACTTCTTGGGTGGGAAAGGGGCCTATATCTAGCCCATATCTTCTCCACAATTTTTGTGTCCATCTCCTACCCAGTGTCACTGTGGTAAGTTGACACCAGAAACACTTATGTGTAGGTGTCTTGTGGGTGTTCTGTGGCTGAGTATTAAACAACCCCTTCACAAAATGGCTCCTAGTTAAACATTCTCAAATATGACAGTTGCTGCACTGGATTTTTTCCCTCCAAATCTAGCCTGCCATGCAGAAGGAATTACTTTGAGTAAAATCTTATACCTTTTTTTTCAAAACAATGTATTTAATACAGGGTCTTACTACACAGATCAGACTTGGAGTGATCCTTCCTGTTTTTCCGCCTCCTAAGCATTGAGATTATGGGTGCACATCACCACACCCAGTCTAAATTGCCATCTCAGCACTCTCCATGGATGGGACCAGCACAGCATGCATGCAGGGATCGAACCCCGGCCCCTGCACCTTCCTAAGCAGGCACTTTAATCTGCTTTTGTGCCATTTTTGCAGTTTACAATAATCATGCAATTTTCTTGGAACTAGTGCTGCTGACCCAGTCTGTTGTTTCTCTATAGGAGGTATTGATCCTCTGACTGCTTACCTCAGCTTATGTTAGCAGAGAAATGTCCCCTTCAATGGGAGCCAATATTCCTTTCTTGACTACTTCATTTTTTTAATGTATTTGGTGCAGGGTCTCACTTCGCAGCTTGAACTCATAGTGATCCACCTGTTTTCAGCCTCCTCAGAGCTGGGACTGTGCCCCACCATACCCAGTGTCATTGCCTGGGTCAGCACACCTGGGGAGCCAGGCCAGCCTAGCATGTGGTGCCAGCGATTAAATCTCAGTCCCTGCTCTTGCCTAAGCAAGTGCTTAGTCTGTTGAGCCATCCTGCTGGCCCTCAATTACTCCATTCTTTTCACTGTACTGTATTCCATTTTTCTAGCTTTTTTATAGTTTCTTGTTGTTTTTATTTTATTTCATTTTTTTATTTTATGACAAAGTCTACAAGTCCTACAGGTCTCACTACATAGATCGGACTTACAGTGATCTGCCTGTGTTCAGCTTCTCAAGAGCTGGGATTATAGGTACATGCCACCATGCTCAGCCTCAGTTTCCATCTCAGCATGCACCAGGGGCAGGCTTGCATGGCACACTATGGATCAAATTCCAGCCACTGCACTCTGCTTAAGCAGGCACTTTAATCTGCTAGGCTATTTGGATGGCCCTGTGGTTTCTAGATTTCTTGTCAGCTGTCTCTGAGAGCTACCTTTTTTTTGACCCAGGGTCTTGCTACATAGTTCAGGCTGGCCTTGAACTTACACTGATGCTTCTTCCCCAACTTCTTGAGTGCTGAGATTACAGCTGTAAGCCATCATACGCAGAAAAAATTGTTTAATTGTTTTAGGGGAAAATAAAACAATTTTCAAAGGACAAATAGAGTATTATTATCTTCATAGTACTCAGAGTACAAGATATAAGCATGAAATATTGTCTGAATAATATCAGCAGAGGGCTGGGGAGATAGCTCAGTGGAATAAGTGCTTGCCTGCAAGTGCAAGGTCCTGAGTTCAGAAACTGGCACCAAAATAATAATAATAGGGGGCCAGCGGGTTAGCTCAGTTGTTTGTCTGCTCAGGCAAATGCAGTTAGGCACAGGGGACCAGGGTTTGATCTCAAGCTCAACAAGCCTTACCCAATGAACTTAAGGCAGCCTGAGGTAGCCACAAAAAAATCCTCTCAAATTTCCCAGAGAGAATTGCTATCATAAACAAATCAACCAACAACAAATGTTGCAGAGGCTGTGGGGGAAAAGGGACCCTTCTCCACTGCTGGTGGGAATGTAGACTGGTGCAGCTATTATGGAAATCAGTTTGGAAACGTCTTAAAAAAAAAACTAGGACTGGAAATCCCATTCAATCCAGCTATCCCCCTACTGGGAATTTTCTCAGAACTGAAAATATCATATCATTCTGATACTTGTGCACCTATGTTTATAGCTGCACAATTTGTGATAGCCAAATCGTGGAAACAACCAAAATGCACATAAATGGAGGAATGGGTAAAAAAGATGTGGTGTTTTTATACGATGGAGTATTACTTAGCTGTAAAGAATGATAAACTTGAAGCCTTCATATATAAGTGGATGCAATTTGAAAATATAAGTGAAATAAGCCCAACCCACATGTGTAAATATCTTATAATCTACCTAGTGTAAGGACTCAAAAGAAAAAATAAAAATGGAAAGGCACAACACAGTTAAATGGAAAGTGAGAACTTAAGGATTAAAGAACAAAAAGAAAAGTTAGGAAACATAGCAAGAGCAAAACAATGCATTTATACATGCAAGGTGGTTAAGGCAATGGTCCTAAGAATCTCCAATAGGTATGAGAAGCTAGCAGTTAATTGGTAGAATTTTCACCCTGACTAACTATATATGCTGGTATCTGTGAGCTAAGCAACTACACTGAGGATAGCAATGTATAATAATAAAACCATGATTGGAATACCTATCAGTCTGTTCTTCGAAATGCATACAGGCTTCTAATGTTGTATCGATTATTGCTATACTCTCTCTCAAGTAAATATTTGTTTTTTTTAAAGAAAGTAATAAGACACAAAAAAATGCCATAAGATTGACCTGCTATAATTTTTATATGGTTATATTTCTAAATTTCTGTGTAAAAATGTGTGATTGTATTTTATCACATTCTATTGGGATTTATTAGAATGTCAATGATTGATGGAAAATAGCAGTTCCATGTTAAGTCTAAGGCATTTGATAGTGATGTTAAGAGAGATAGTGATGTTAAGCTTGAGTGCCTATGTTATAGACTAATAATATCCCTAAACTTCTATTCTGGAGGGTTAACAACTTAAGTTTGCCAACCAAAAATTAGAGAAAATGAAGGGCTACAAAATAAATAAAAATAAAAAAAGGGCTACAAGGATAGCCAATATTTTGACCCTAGCCCTTCAAGGTCAGTGAGGACTCAACATAAGAGAACCTATACTGCAACATCCTATAACTCAGTGGTGTCCCAGATTTTCTGTTCAAGGAGATTATGGAGCCACAGAGCTAAGGATTGACAACGTATAGCATGCCTAAGGAGAGTAATCTAGAGAGAAAACATTCTATCAGGCTTTCACAGAGAACAATATGGCCAAGCAATGGTTGTGACTCATCCAGATGGCTGACACTGACAAAAGTTCTACAAAGCGCTGTACATGGTTTCAGGGTAAATCCTCAGGGGATTTGACTACATTGTCAGATACAAAAGTTACATTTTTTGTTATATAGGTCTTGCTTTAACTTGGTCTTAACCATCCAGCAGAAAAGTCTAACCACTAGGTATAAAAAGTAAAGCCATATTAATATGCTGAGCTGTAAAAGTCTCGTCAACAGCATCTGCATTGACATTTCTGCTGATAACCCACTACTATTATGGACTATTAGACTATTTATACAGCTGCTTTCTCTTAGTTCAATGATAAGAAAGATTTGTACTAATAGTATTTAGAAAAGATATCATGTCTGCACCTTATACTCTAAACAACTACTATGAAGACAACAATATATAATGTATTAATTATTGTAGCTGTCCTACTAACCTGTTTTGAAACTGTCTCATTGTTATTTCTTTCTCATTAAAATTAATAAAATTTAAAAACCAACAAAATAATAATACTAGCACAAAACTTTCTTTTCAATGAACTAAGACAAACTAACTGTATAACTATTTTAACTATCTTAACAATCATGTATGTGTGTGTGTGTTTAATTTGTTTTTTTTTTTTTTTTTTTTTTTTTTTTTTTTTTTTTTTTTTTTTTTTTTTTTTTTTTTTTTTTTTTTTTTTTTTTTTTTTTTTTTGTCTTTTTGAGACAGCGTCTTGCTATGCAGTTCAGGCTGTCCTTGAGCTCACTTTTTGTATCCCAGGATGGTCTTGAACTTGTACTGATCCTCCTGCCTCAGCCTGCCAAGTGCTGGGATTACAGGTGTGTGCCACCACAGCCCAGCTAATATCTCTTTATTACTATGAAAAATTTCAAGTAAAACCAGAAGAGACTGTGCTGACAAGATAGCCCAGCGGTTTAAAGTTCCTGCTTAGGCAAGCTTAGACAGCCACAAAGATCGTAGTTTGATCCCTGGCACCACATGCTGTGCCAGCCCCAACCCCAGCACAGGCTGAGTCTGCCATAACATACATACATACATACATACATACATACAAACAAACATACATACATACAGTTTAAAAATAAATAAAGTTAGAAAACAAAAACCCCAGAAGAGACAATATGATACGGTTGTCAAAATCTCCTGGCTTTTTACATTTATTATTTATTTATATATATTTTTAATTTTTTTTGAACCTAATTTATTTATTTGTGTTATGGCCAGTTCAGCCAGCCCTGGGGTTGGGGCTAGCCCAACATGTACTACCAGGGATCAAGCTACAGACCCTGCAGTTCCCTAAACTTTCCTAGACAGGCACTTTAGACCACTATTCCATGTCTCCAGACCTTTATTTATATTTTTTTAATAAAAATTGTATTTACTTGTAAACATTAAGGGTATCAACAGAACAGTGGCATCTTTTTTTTTGCAATTATAGAATGGTATTCAGTTAACAGAACATTATTTCGTGTAAGCTGCATCAGAGACAACTGATGAAAAACTACCATCCCCATATATAACTAATTTATGTTGTGCACTAACAAGAACCTGCTTTAAATTTTCATGCCAATTTACAACCCCCATAGTGTACCAGGCAAGGTTAGCGGCTAGAAAATACCACAAGGACAGGACTATCTAAAGACATATTCAGTAAGCCGGGCGTGGTGGCTCACGCCTGTAATCCCAGCACTCGGGAGGCTGAGGCAGGAGGATTGGTGCGAGTTCGAGACCAGCCTGGGCTACAAAAGTGAGCTCAAGGACAGCCTCAACTGCATAGCGAGACCCTGTCTCAAAAAAAAAAAAGAGACATATTCAGTAGTATGTTAACTATACAAGAAAAACAAAAACAAAAAAACAAAGACACTGCAGTTTAAAAACAAATCTTACACAGCCTTACATTTTAATTTTTTCTTCAAAAGGAGTGAGGGCTAGGGAATAAGCTAGAATAAGCATCTGCCTGGCAAGTGCAAAGTTCTGAGTTCAATCCCCAGTACTGAAGAAAAAAAAAAAAAAGAATTGAGTTGTGTACACGGAGGTTAAATGCTTTTTTTTTTTTTTTGGCTTTTTGAGACAGGGTCTCACTGTGCAGTTCAGGCTGGCTTTGAGCTCACTTTTGTAGCCCAGGCTGGTCTCGAACTCGCAGCAATCCTCCTGCCTCAGCCTCCCAAGTGCTGGGATTACAGGCGTGAGCCACCACGCCCGGCTTAAATGCTTTATAGACAAGAAAAAAGCTGCACTAGAACCAACTTATTGGGCCTGGCGGGATGGCTCAGTGGTCTAAAGCGCCTGCTTGGGAAAGCTTGGGTGGCTTCAGGGCCCACGGTTCGATCCCTGGCACTGCATGCTGCGCCAGCCCTGCCTTCAGGGTGGGCTGAGACGGCCATAAAAATAAATAAATAAACAAACAAAAGTTCTGAAACAAGAAAAAATAAATAAATAAAAATTTAAAAAAAGAACCAACTTATTCATCATCATCCTCTCCTTCATCCTCATCCTCTTCATCTTTTTCCTCCTCTTTCTCCTTATCTTCATGCTCCTCCTCTTCCTTCTTTTTCTTGCATTTTTCAGCCTTCACTCCTTTTTTTGTTGCATTAGGTTTTCCTTTAGCCTGGTAGGCAGCGCTGTCCTTTTCATACTTTTCTGATATACATCGTGGGACACTTTAGACCCTATACCAAATACATTTTTAGAAAGGGTACAAAGTGTTTAATCAAAATTTGTATCACTTTGGAAAAGAATGAAAAATTATGGAGGTAGAGAAAGGAAGGGATAAATTAAGCTGACTACAGAGGATTTTTAGGATGATGAAGCTATTTTGTATGATACCAGAATGGTAATAGATGTAATAGTAACTACTCTGTTAATGTGAGAGACTGAGATAATGGAGGACACTGTGCATGTGTCAAGGCAGGGGGTGTAATGGGAACTTTATTTTCTGTTTAGTTTTGCATTAAACCTAAAACTGCTCTTTAAAAATAGTGTATGGGGCTGGGGGTCTAGCTGGGGATAGAGCACACAGCATATGTGAAGCGCTGAATTCAATCCCCAGTGCTAAAAAGAAAAGAAATATAGTCTAGAAAAGAATTTACTATTTAAATTGGGCATGGTAATTTATACTCGAAGTCCCAGCTACTCAAAAGAGAAGCAGGAGGGCCATTTGCATCTAGAAGTAGCCAGTTTGAGCAATATAGGGAGAAAGCGCTCAAAAAGTTTTTAATGTTAACTTTTACTATGTATGTTTCACTACAATTAAAAAGCAATATGTAATAAAACAAAAAAAAATCATTGAATTGTACTCTATGGATTTTTTTTCAGACATTCAAGCTGACCCTGAACTACTATGTAGCCCAGGCTGACCTTGAACTGAAAGCAATCCTCCTGCCTCATCCTTCTGAATCCTAGGATTCCAGGTATGTGCCTCCACACCCAGCTATTCTTTTTATGTGTTTAAAATTAAATGAAACAGGGGCTGGCAAGATAGCTCAGTGGTCTAAAGCTCCTGCTTAGGCAACCACAGGGACCGAGGTTCAATCCCCAGCACCATATGCTGTGCCAACCCCACCCCCAGAACAGGCTGAGCCAACCATAATATAAATAATTAAGTTTAAGCCGGGCGTGGTGGCGCACGCCTGTAATCCCAGCACTCGGGAGCCTGAGGCAGGAGGATCTGTGAGAGTTCGAGACCAGCCTGGGCTACAAAACTGAGCTCAAGGCCAGCCTGAACTGTACAGCGAGACCCTGTCTCAAAAAGACAAAAACAACAAAAAAAAAAAATTAAGTTTAAAAAAATTTAAAATTAAATAAAAAAAAATATTTTTTGCAGTGCTGGGATTAAACCCAGGGCCTCACACATACTGGGCAAGAGTTCCATCACTGAGTATTCACCCCCAGACCAAATCTTGCACTTTATTTTTTGTGTGTCTTTTTATACATTATGTATTTAGTACAGGGTCTACAGGGTCTGACTACACAAATGGGACTTGTAGTGATCCTCTTGTTTTTCAGCCTTCCAAGTGCTAGGATTACAAGTGTGCACCACTACGCCTACTGTCAATCCCCATCTCAGCACGCCCTTGGGGGCAGGGCTGGGCACCAGCATGGCAGGCCATGGATCCTACCCCTGATCCCTGCGTCTGCCTAAACAGGTACTTTAATCTGCTGAGCTATCTAGCCAGCATCTTTGTCTGTTTTGAATGAGTGTATTGTATGGTATGTGATTTATTTCTCAATAAGGTGGACTTTAAAAAGTATATTCTATATAATTCCAGTTATATAAGACTCTAAAACATACCAACTAGGGATGATATTTTCACCCTAGCCCTTCAAGTTCAGTAAGAACTCTGGACATAAGAGAACCTGTATTGTAACATTCTATAACTCAGTGGTGTCCCAAATTTTCTGTTCAAGGAGATCAAGGGGCCACAGAGGAAAAGAATTGACAACGTATAGTGTGCCTAAGGAGAGCCACCTAGGGAGAAAACATTCTCTCAGGCTCTAACAGAGAGCAAGCTGGTCAAGCAATGTCTGTGACGCATTGAGATGGGTGACACTGACAAAAGAACTACAAGCCAGGCATGGTGGCACACGCCTGTAATCCCAGCAGTTGGGAGGCTGAGGCAGGAGGATCGATGTAAGTTCGAGATGAGCCTGGGCTACAGAAGTGAGCTTAAGGCCAGCCTGAACTGCATAGTGAGACCCTGTCTCAGAAAAAAAGAAAAGAAAAGAGCTACAAAACGCTGTACATGGTTTCAAGGTAAATCCTGAGGGGATTTGACTGGCCTTGTCAGATACAAAAGTTGCATGTTTTCTTACATAGATCTTGCTTCAAGTTGGCCTTCACCATTCAACAAAAGAAGTTTAACCATGAGACAGAAGTAAAGCTAGAAGCCGGGCGTGGTGGCTCACGCCTGTAATCCCAGCACTCGGGAGGCTGAGGCAGGAGGATTGGTGCGAGTTCAAGACCAGCCTGGGCTACAAAAGTGAGCTCAAGGCCAGCCTCAACTGCATAGTGAGACCTTGTCTCAAAAAGACAAAAAAAAGAAGTAAAGCTAGATTACTATGCTGAGCTGTAAAAGGCTCAAGTCAACAGCTCCCAACATTGCTAGCTCTGCCAATAACCTACTACTATTATGGAATACTGCTCTGTGTATACAACTACTTTCTCTTAGTTCAAGGAGAAGAAATATTTGTACAAATAGTGTTTAGAAAAGTTATCATGTCTACATCTTGTACTCTGAACAACTACTATGAAGAGAGCAATATACATTGTATTATTTGTGTGTGTGTGTGTGTGTGTGTGTGTGTGTGTGTGTGTGTGTGTGTGCAAACAGGGATCAAACTCAGGACCTTGCACTTGCTAGGCAGGCACTTGTGCCCCTGAGCTATCTCCCTGGCCCCATTGTATTAATTACTGTGACTGACCTAATGTGTTTTGAAACTGTCTCATTGTTATTTCTTATTAAAAGTAATAAAAAAGAAAAGAATACCAATGAATATAAAATGATAGAAAGCAACCTGTGTTTGCTCACTATACCATTGTATCAACTCCATTTTCTTTTTTCTAGATGCTTTCACTGGTCCCCAACTGCCTTTTCTATTAATATTTGTCTTGGGAAGAAAAGAAGTCTGGGTGTGTGCCTCACTTTGCAAAAGGAAAAGGTAACGCCTGGAGACTTAAACACTGAGTCATTAGCTCTGTACTGAAGTTATCAGTATAAGTAGTCCTCGATAACCTGAAAGCAGTGGGGTTTAGGAGCCTGTGTTTTGCAGACAACTAGACTGGCCCTAGGATTCCACCCCCTAGAAAGTCTCAAGACAAAGGAGTAGGTGGGATACTGATCACTATCCAGATGTGGTGCCAAGCCTTCAGAGCTTGCTAGCACACCCCAGGATGTCCAATAGGCTCTTCTAGCTACTGTGAGATAGCACTGGAGGGTGATGCAACTTCACTCGGTAACCTGTGATAAGAGACCCCTACCCCAGCCAAGTTCAATCTCTCTTCCTAAAGTCCCTTCACTCTACAGATGGTTGCCTAATGTATGAGCTACTTCCTAGGTACAAGGAATTTGAAGGTGGGGTGAGGTATATATCAAAGGGATTGACCCAACCTTTCCTATTTGTAAATCACATAGGGAGGAGGCCGTCTTTGGCTCCAGACTTATTAGTCCTTATGAAGCTGCAGAATCTATAGTCCTTCGTGAGGAAGACTGTGAGGACAGTGCTGAGCCAACTTGTAATTTGTTTATGGGTAACAAGCATTGCCTGTCCTCTAGTTAAATTTCTGCATTGAAGATATAGATTCTCCTAGCTCAGCGATGGGTGGTATTCAGCCATGACTTCCTTCACTTCTTAGTTTTCTTTTTTTTTTTTTTTTTGTCTTTTTGAGACAGGGTCTCGCTATGCAACTCAGGCTGGGCTTGAGCTCATTTTTGTAACCCAGGCTGGTCTCGAACTCGCACTGATCCTCCTAGCTCAGCCTCCCAAGTGCTGGAATTACAGGCGTGCACCACCACGCCCGGCTACTTCTTAGTTTTCTAGAGCCTTCTTTGACCCATATTAGAGATAAACAAATCACAGAAATTAGTAAATAAAAATGAAGGCCTTATGGTGCATTATTTTATCTTCAGAAAGAAAGTGATTTCAAGTGATACAGATACACTGTACTACTAAGATCTGTAGTCTTATCCTGACTGTGGTTTGGGCTTATCTATTGTAAGTTCAAACTAGGAGAAAATTTACTGCTAGGTGGATTACTTGTGGAGGGTGCTTTATTAGGTAAGACTAGACCATTTAGAAGTACCTGTAATCCCAAGGTAAGAGTAAATGGCTGGAGCCAGTATGCCTATAATTGTAACATTTGGGAGGCTGAGCCTGGTGTGTCTCTGTGATTCTTATGCCAGTCTTGGCAGCCAAAACTAGATAGTGAGACACTGTCTCAAACGACAGCAACAGCAACCAAAAAGGTGAATAGTTGGGCCAAGTATGGAGGCATATACATGTTATCCCAACACTAGAGGCTGAAGCAGGAGGATCATCATGATTTCCAGGCCAGCCTGAGCTACTTAGTACATTTAAGTCCAATCCACACTACAAAGGGAGACCCTGTTTCAAAAGATGAGAGGGAGGGAGCAGCAGGGGGAGTGGGAGAGGGAAAAAGAGACAGGAAACAGCTAGCTTGGAAGACAACCTTGCCGGTTTTTATGTTGTTAGAGCTTTCTTCATGATTTTTGTTTTTGAGACAAGGTCTCATTAGGCTGTTTTTTTCCCCTATATTTAAGACAGGGTCTACAAGGTCTGACCACACAGATCCAACGTGTATTCTCCTGTTTTCAGCCTCCCAAGCACTGGGATTCTAGGTGGGCACTACCACACCCAGTCTCAATTACCCTCCCAGTGGGGGTGGGGCTGGCACGGCACACAGGTGATCAAACCCTGGCCACTGTGATGTGCCTAAGCAGGCACTATAGTTTGCTGAGCAACCAAGCCAGCCCCCAAACTGAGGATATTTTTTTGATGGCTCAGGGGATATAACCTAGGGGATTGCAGTTCACTCCCTAGCTCCACAAGCTGCGCCTGAGTTTGCCCAAACAAGTGTTTTAAACAATTGAGCTAATTGGCATGCCCTTCACTAGGCTGTTCTTGAGCTGGCTGTTTAGCCAAGGTTGACCTTGAACTCAAGATCCTCTCCTCAGCCTAGGGTCACAGTTGTGTGCCACCACAGCCAGCAGGCCATTTATTCTTTGAAGGAAAAAAGGCTTTGATTCTATGTATAGGTGTACAAGAGGTTTTACAGTAATGAAGTGAAGGAGGGGAGGCTGGGCATGGTGGCGCACACCTGTAATCCCAGCACTTGGGAGGTTGAAGTGGGAAGATCAGTGCAAGTTCGAGACCAGCCTGGACTACAAAAGTGAGCTCCAGGCCAGCCTGAACTGCATAGAGAGACCCTGTCTCAAAAAGGCAAAAAAAAAAAAAAAAAAAAAAAGCAAGAGGGGATACGGTGTTTTGTCCTTCCCTTCCAGCTCCTTTTTGGTTCCTTTCTGAATGGAATCCTAGCCTCCTGGAGCATCTGCATCTGCATATTCTACTTATCAGAACTAGGGAAAAGAGAGGTTGGTGGTTGCATCCTCCCTGTGTGTGAGAAAGTTAGGAAAAGTGGCTTGTCTCTAAAGGAAAAAAGAATTTAATATTTCAGGGTTTTTTTGAGACAGTCTTGCTATGTATTTCAGGCTGACCTTGATCTTCCAGTGATCCTCCTGCCTCTGCCTCATGTGTGCTAGGATCACAGGTAGTTGTGTATCATCAAGAATTTAAAGGTCAGGGAGATAGCTCAGTGGAATAAGTGCTTGCCTGGCAAGCATAAGGTCCTGAGTTCAATCCCTGGTACTGCAAAACAAACCAATAAATAAAATGAATCACAAGTCTAACTGGAAAACAGAAAAGTATAAAATATTGCAGGGCGTGGTGGCGCACGCCTGTAATCCCAGCACTCGGGAGGCTGAGGCAGGAGGATCGGTGTGAGTTCGAGACCAGCCTGGGCTACAAAAGTGAGCTCAAGGCCAGCTTGAACTGCATAGTGAGACCCTGTCTCAAACAGACAAAAAAAATTTAACTTTTAAAATCCCATCTTTTCCTGTCAGTGAAAAATCTCTGCAGCTGCAGACCTTTCCCAATTTCCAATCTTATAGTTGTCTGAGCTGGTTTATCTACTTCACACTGCCATTGTGAGGCTTTTGATAAGATAAAATATGTAAAAGCCCAAATCTTATGATGAGTACTTTATTTTTAGTTTTTCTTTATTTATATAGCAATTTTTCTTTTCTGGGCCATACATTATTTGCTTTTATTAAGCAGTTGTGCTAGCTAGGCATGATGGCACTCCCCATCTCAGCACTTGGGAGGCTGAGGCAGGAGGCTCACCATGAGTTCCAGGCAGCCTGGGGTATATAGTAAGTTCAAGGTCAACCTGAACTACATAATGAGACCCTGTCTCAAAAAACAAAAACAGCCAAGCATGGTGGCACATTCCTATAATTCCAGTATGCCTGTAAATTCAGCACTCAGGACACTGAGGCAGGCAGGTCACTGAGAATTTAAGGCCAGCCTGCCTAGGCTACATTGTGATTTCAAGGCCAATTTGAACTAGATTGGGAGACCCTGTCACAAACAGAAACAAAATAAAACAACAAAACAAAACATATTGAGGATTGAACCCAGGGCCTCACACATGCAAAATAATCACTCTTTCACTGAGCTACATTCCAAGCCCTTTGAGTTTTTATTTATTTATTTATTTATTTATTTATTTATTTATTTATTTATTTATTTATTTATTGTCTTTTTGAGATAGGGTCTCGCTATGTAGTTGAGGCTGGCCTTGAGCTCACTTTTGTAGCTCAGGCTGGTCTTGAACTCACACCAATCCTCCTGCCTCAGCCTCCCAAGTGCTGGGATTACAGGCGTGAGCCACCATGCCCGGCCCTTTGAGTTTTTAGTTTGAGACATGGTGTAGCTAAATTGCCTTGGTGGAGCTGAACTTGCAACTTGCAGTCCTGCTGCTGCTTCCTTCAGGGATGAGATTATAGGTGTGCCCAGCTAAAGAAGACTGTTCTTTTTTTCATATGTCTTTTGATGTGTCATTTTTTTAATTTTAAAATTTGTATTAGTACATGTTTGCATGCATAATGACTGTATATCCATAATGCAGTTCATTCATTGTAGGGAGCTATTATGTGTACATAACACATCTTAATTCCTTTTGCTTCCGTTCTGCCCTCTCCCCCTCCCCCTCCCCTCCCCTCTCCCTAAGGAAGGCTATTTATTCTTAAGGAATGTGATGGTGGCTTTGCTGTTTCCTTTCATCTTGTGTGTTTGTTTGTTTGTTTGTTTAATTTTTTATTTTACTTATTTATTTTTATTCTTGTCTCAGAACCTTTGTTTGTTTATTCACTCATTTTTATGGCCGGCTCAGCCCTCCCTGAGGGCAGGGCTGGTGCAGCATGTGGCGCCCGGGATCAAACCATGGTCCCTGAAGCCGTCCAAGCTTCCCCAAGCAGGCACTTTAGACCACTGAGCCATCCCGCCGGGCCAATAATTTTTCTTTCTTTCTTTTTTTTTTTTTTGGTGGTACTGGGGTTCAAACTCAGGACCTTGAATTTGCCAGACAGGCACTTGTGCCACTGAGCTATCTCCCTACCCCATTGGTTTTTTAAAAAAATTTATTTTATTTTATTTATTTATTTCTTGTTTCAGAACCTTTGTTTTGTTTATTCACTCATTTTTATGGCCGGCTCAGCCCACCCCAAGGGCAGGGCTGGCGCAGCATGTGGTGCCGGGGATCGAACCACAGTCCCTGAAGCCACCCAAGCTTTCCCAAGCAGGGGCTTTAGACCACTGATCCATCCCGCCGGGCCCCTTGTGTGTTTGTTATGCTAGCTCCTACATGGAAAAAGAAGAGTAGCTCATTGTGGTGCATATCTGTAATCCAGCTACCTGGGAGGCTGAGATGAAAGTATCACATATTTGAGGTCAGTCTATACAATTTAGGAGACCCCACCTGAAAAAAAAATGCTGCAGAGCTGGGCTGGCTGGCATATGGATGTAATCCCAGCATTCAGGAAGCTGACGAAAGAGTTTCATGGCAAGTTGAGTCCATAGTGAGCTCAAGGCCAGCCTGAACTACATAATGAGATCCTGTTACAAGAAAACATTTCTAAAGGGCTAGAGATGCTGGACATGGTGGTGCACGCCTGTAATCCCAGCACTTGAGAGGCTGAGGCAGGAGGATCAGGATCGGTGTGCGTTTGAGACCAGCCTGGGCTACAAAAGTGAGCTCAAAGCCAGCCTGAACTGCATAGCAAGTCCCTGTCTCAAAAAGACAAAAGGGGGGGGGCCTGAAGATATAACTTCATGTTTGCCTATCATGTGTGAGGGCCTAAGTTCAATTCCCAGTACCTCAAAAACAAAAATAAGCCCAGTGTAGTGGAATATACCTATAATCTCAGGGCAAAATTACGAGTTCAAAGCCAGCTGGGCAACATAGTTAATGCAAGACCAGCCTGCATTAAATGGTGAGACCCTTTCTACAAAAAAAAAAAAAAAAAAAAACAATAAAGGCAAATAATATTGCATAGTTCCAAAGGGGAAAAAATGTTATGAAAAAATGGAGAAACAAAAAATTGAGAGCCTGTCAGACTTTGGGCTTAGTGTCAATAAAATAAAATAAGTGGCTGGTGAACAAATACCCTGGAGTGGTTGTCTTGAGGAACTGAATTATGTTTTAGGTCATAGGCGGAAAGTGTCATTGACCAGAATTGCGTATATGTAGGGAGAGAGCGACCCCTACTGGTCTTATATGTGAAGTATATTTGAACTTGTTTCATTTATTCAATATTCGTTTTGCCTAGCATGTGGTATTAATGTAAGTTAATAAGACAGTAGGATATAGAATATGTTTCCCCAAATTCCGACAGTAAGAAATTAACTCACTTTTTTTCTGTAACCAAACACATTTATTTACTCCTTTCCTCTGTCTTCTGACACTAGAAAATTTAGTACTATAGGGATTGAGTCTGAAAATAGGGTAGTAACTAACACTTTAAAGAAAATGGAGTACTTTGGGTTCTAGAGAGTAGGGCAGTGATAAATTAATATAGTATTAATATGGGAGAAAGCTGGGCGTGGTGGCTCACGCCTGTAATCCCAGCCCTCAGGAGGATCAGTGTGAGTTCGAGACCAGCCTGGGCAACAAAAGTGAGCTCAAGGCCAGACTGAACTGCATAGTGAGACCCTGTCTCAAAAAGACAAAACAAACAAACAAACAAAAAGCCGGGCGTGGTGGCTCATGCCTGTAATCCCAGCACTTGGGAGGCTGAGGCAGGAGGATTGGTGCGAGTTGGAGACCACCCTGGGCTACAAAAGTGAGTGTAGGACCAGCCTCAACTGCATAGCAAGACCCTGTCTCAAAAAGACAAAAAAAAGTATGGGAGAATAATCCCTTCTTTTTGATACTGGGAGTTGAATCCAGAGCCTTTATTTTGTATTTTGAGATAGGATCTTATTATATTGCTAAATTGCCTAGACCAGACTTGAATTTATAATCCTTCTGCTTCAGCTTCCCAAGGTGATAGAGTTACAGGTGTGCTTTACCATGCCTGGCACAAGTATATTTATTGTAGATCATCTCTGCTGTATTACTTACTTTGAAATACTTGACTCATGAAGTGTGAGTGGTGTTATGGCCTGTAATTTTACTTACATAAACTGGAAGCCCCTAGTTTTCCTAGCACTGTAACCATATTAGACAATTTTTGCCTTCTCTGAATAACAGAATATTAATGGAACAACTAAGAAATTAATGGCTGGGGATGTAGCTCAGTGGTAGACTACTTACCTAGCATGTGGAAGGCCCTGGAGACAATTACCAGTACTAAATTTTTTTTCCCATGTAGTTTCTTTTATTTAACCCTCCTGTCGAAAACTTGCAATATTCACCAAATTTAGGAAAAGGGAGAAATGGTTTCACCCTCAGCAGTCTGACCTCAGAGCCTTGATTCTTAACTACTTCTCAGTACGGCAGAGTCTGACTTATCTAACTTTCTCTTCTGTATTAGCATTCTCTCTCTCTCTCTCTCTCTCTCTCTCTCTCTCTCTCTCTC
The DNA here is from genome assembly GCA_004027025.1 of Myocastor coypus. NCBI lineage: Eukaryota > Metazoa > Chordata > Mammalia > Rodentia > Myocastoridae > Myocastor > Myocastor coypus. The sequence goes on along the minus strand of PVJA010034711.1, from coordinate 3,224 downwards.
TCTCTCTTCTCTCTCTCTCTCTCTCTCTCTCTCTCTCTCTCTCTCTCTCTCTCTCTCCCCTGCCCCGCCTTTATTTTTTTCCTTGTCTTTTTCAGACAGCATCTCACTGTGTAGTTCAGGCTGGTCTTGAACTCTGTAGTCCAGGCTGACCTCAAACTTGCAGTGATCCTCCTCCTTTAGCCTCCCTAGTGCTGGTATTGCAAGTGTGTGCCACCATGCTAGACTAGATTTTTTTTCTTTTTTTTTGCGGGACCAGGGTTTGAACTCACGACCTTGCACTTGCCAAGCAGGCACTTGTGCCATGAAGCTATCTCCCCAGCCCCATAGACTAGAATTTTTATGTCTTTTTGATTCAGCTTTGGCAATTCATATGCATCTAAGAATCTGTCCATTTATTCTTTGTTTTCCACAGGTTCTCAAAATAGGTATTGATGATCTGTATTTATGCAGGTTCTCCTGTAATTTCACCATTATCGTTCATTTAGTTGCATGAATTTCAATTTTTCCTTTTTTTGAAAAAGTTGGCTAAGGCTTTCTCAATTTTATTTAATCTTTCATAGAACAAAATCTTTGGTTTTTTTGTTCCATTACATTAATTTCTGCTCTGATCTTTATCATTTCCTCCCTTGTAAAAAGCTTTAGGCTTGACTTACTCTTCTTTTTCTAGAAGCTTGAGGTTCAACATTAAGTTATTTGAGCTCACAAATGTCTTTTTTCCCCTCTCTCTTTTTTGAGACAGGGTTTCGGTATGCAGTTCAGGCTGGCATTAAGCTCACTTTTGTAGCCCAGGCTGATCTTGAACTCACACCAATCCTCCTGCCTCAGCCTCCAAAGTGCTGGAATTATAGGCATGTGCCACCATATCTGGCTCACTATTAGTTTTATATATTTGGGTTCACTGATACTTGGTGCATATATATTTCTGATTGCTATCTCTTCATCTTGGATTGTTTCTTTTTAAAGGATATAGTGGCCCTCTTTGTCTCTCTGAATCGGTCTTGGCTTGAAATCCAGTTTGTCTTCAAATAAAACAGCTACCCCTGCTAATTTTTCAGGTTATCATTGCCTGAAATACTGTTTACTATCCTTTCACTTTCATTCTATGAATTTCTTTTTCTACTAAATTCATTTCTTTGTGCAGTATATTACTGGACCTTGATTTTTTTTGGTGCTAGGTATTAAACTCAGGACCTCTCTTTTGCCAGGCAAGCACTGCTGGACTTTGCTTCTCTCTCTCTCTCTCTCTCTCTCTCTCTCTCTCTCTCTCTCTCTCTCTCTCTCTCTCTCTCTCTGTCTGTCTCTCTCTCTTGGTACCAGGGATCAAACTCATCAACTTGAGCTTGCCATGCAGGTGCTTGTGCTGCTCAGCTATATCCTTGGCCCTGGACCTTGCCTCTTTTTTTTAACACTTTATTTATTTATTTATTTATTTATTTATTTATTTATGTTATGGCTGACTCACTGTGCCCTGTGGGTGGGGCTGGCACAGCATGTGGTGACTGGGATTGAACCCTGGTGCCTGGGATTGAACCATGGTCCCTGCACTTGTGTAAGCTTGCATAAGTAAGTGCTTTAGACCACTGAGCTATCTTACCCGTTGCTGGACCTTGCTTTTTACTTTTTTTTTTTTTTTTTGTCTTTTTGAGACAGGGTCTCACTATGCAGTTGAGGCTGGCCTTGAGCTCACTTTTGTAGCCCAGGCTGGTCTCGAACTCGCACCAATCCTCCTGCCTCAGTCTCCCGAGTGCTGGGATTACAGGCATGAGCCACCACGCCCGGCCAGGACCTTGCTTTTTAATTCGTTCTGCCAGTCTGTGTCTTTTGATTTGTGAATTGAGATCATTTACATAGATGGTTAAAAACATGGGTATTGACTCGTCCTTGTCACATGATTTTCCTATTATTGGTTCTCTTTCTCCCCCTCTGTTTAATTGCTTGCCAGGCTGGTGGAGTCATTCTGTTGAGATTCATGAAGCTGTAACTCTTGTTTTCCTTCTAGAGTGTTCTTCAGAACATTTTGGAACAGTTTGCTGGTTTGCTGGTTTGCTGTTCATGAATTTCCTCAGATGTTCTTTGTCATGGATATATCTTACTATGCCATCAGTTTTTTTTTTTTTTTTTTTTTTTTGTCTTTTTGAGGCAGGGTCTCACTATGCAGTTGAGGCTGGCCTTGAGCTCACTTTTGTAGCCCAGGCTGGTCTCGAACTTGCACTGATCCTCCTGCCTCAGCCTCCCAAGTGCTGGGATTACAGGCGTGAGCCACCACGCCTGGCTGCCATCAGTTTTGAAAGATAATTTTTCAAGGTACACCAGTTAGGGTTGGAGGGTGTTGCCTTATAAGGGTTGAAATACTTCTCTCTAAGCTCTCCTTGGCTTGAGGTGTGTGTTGAGAAGTCTGCTATGATTCTTTTTTTTTTTTTTTTTGCAGGACCGGAGATTGAACTCAGGTCCTTACGTTTGCCAGGCAAGCGTTTATTCTACTGAGCTGTCTCCCCAGTCCCTCTGCTATGATTTTGATGGGCTTTCCTTTATATGTGATTTGTTTCCTTTCTTGAATTATGTCTGGCTTTTTGTTTATTTTTACCTAGAATCAAACACACATTCTGGTGCTTGCCAGTCAAGTACTGTACCACTGTGCTAGAATCTTGACTGTTATATGCCTTGGTGTAGATTCTTTTTTTGTGGTCATGGCTAGTTGGAGTTCTCTGTGCCTCATTTAACTATGTGTCAAAATGTTTTCCTTGCTTAGGGAAGAAATTTATCTATGTATGTAAGCATGATAGTTTGGACAACTGTGCTGTGCAATTTTTTTTTTTTTTTGCAGAACTAGGGATTGAACTCAGGACCCTGCACTTGCCAGGCAGACATTTGTGTCCCTGTGCTATTTTCCCAGCCCCTGTATTGTGCATTTCTGCTTGTCTATCCAAAGAACCAGTTAGCACTTTAGTTAGTTTTGTCTCTTTTATTCAATTGCTTGTACCTTTTTTCTTTACAATTTCTTATACATTTATTTATTGTTATGGTTTGTCTAGTTGTCCCCCCAAAGCCTCATGGAGTCATTGGGCGGGGACTTCTAGAGTTTGAGACTTGATCCATGATCCCTGGGATTATGGGTTTTAGTACTGATGGGATTATGGGTGGAAGTACTTCTGGGATTATGGGTGTAGCCTAGGGCGGGAGCTAAGGCAGAGAGCCTGAATGTAATATAAAGAGAGACAGAGAGA
>PVJA010034710.1:0-22337 GCA_004027025.1 Myocastor coypus | reverse complement strand
ATTGTATATGTATCTGCTTCCTCTTAGTCCAAAGAGAAGTATATTCTTTCCTGTTTTTTTTTTCTTTCTTTCTTTCTTTTTTCTATGCAACATTAATAGGGAGGTGGGTCATGCCCACACACTGCACTCTATAGAATGATTGTGAGGACAATATGCAATATGTCAACTTTCAAAGAAAAAAAGGGGGAAAAGAAAAAAATAAAAAAGTAATGTGGATTTAGAAAGGTTAATGTTTAGTTGTTTGATCAATCTTATATACCTATATGTATTAATCTAAACTGACCCGATGATGAAAATATGTAATATAACCATTGTTAAATTTAAACAATAAAAGAATTGAAGAAAAATAAAAAAATAAAAAGTGATGTCTGAAAATCTAACTCTGAGCCACAGTTTGGATGCTCTGTTTCTGGAGCACAGTAGGATCCCAAAACGTCCTCTCTTCGGAGCTTTGCTTCCGCTCTAACTTTCCTCCAGTGTAACAGCTCTTTCTGGGTTTTGGGTCATGCCTCTGGTGGAAAGCTATGACTTCAAAACTAGCTTACCTTAACTTAAAGGACGACAATACTTTCTAAAAATTAGACCTGGATTTTGATAAATTTTCTACTTTTAAAGCTTAACCTATTACATTTTATTGTTGTTATTTTCCTTTTACATACCTCATAGATAGAGTTCTGAATATAGTTTCCAATCAATATTGACAGTTCCCTGGTATTCCTAACTACTAATTCTTCAATGAACTATTGCAGCTGTATCCTGAGTGGCTTTTATTTCACCAATATACTGTCCTCAGGTCCCCAGCAACTCCCTCTGATAAGCAGAATAATACACTACCTATATCATATTAAAAATGTAAATGTGATCCTGCTGGTCCCTTATGTAAAGTTCTCTTCAACTGTACTCTGATTTTAGATCAACAACAATTTCTATTTCAAATGAAGTTGGAATAACAAGGATGGAATTTATCCTCCTGCTTGGAACAACAATCCCTCTCCATCTGACCAAACATGAGGAAACAATGGCTTTTAAGATATCACACATCAGATAGCCAAGGATTATTCCATCTTATTTGCCAAAGATAGTATTCTCTCTGTAGTGTCCACATGAGAGAACAGGACAGAACCCAGCAGATTCCCACAATGGAGATGGAACTAAGAATCCAGGAAAATCATAAAAGTTAAAGTACAGGAGAAAATTGCTAAGACAAGAGAGCTACAGCTTCATCTATTTGCACTGTATCACAAATGCCATAAAATAAAACAAAGCCAGGATACTGTGGTTTAAGAAAAAAATCACAAGTTTGTCATAAATAAAACAAACAAAAAAATTAATAAGAAAGAAGAAGGAACAGACCACTGATAGGAGCTGACAACAGGTGAATGTTCAATACATCAGACAAGGTGAGAGAAGCGAAGCACACAGTATATAAGTTTGATTCCCATGACATTCTGAAAGCGAGGAAATTAAAAACTCCACAATTATTAGAAAAAGGCTTCAATTTATGTAGGGAGCATGCTGGGTTAATGAAAATACTGTCTTGATTGTGGCAAGAGTCACAAACTATACATTTTCAAAAGCTGTATTACCAACAAAGGGTTACTCAACATAAATTATACTTTAATAATCATGAATGTTTCTTAAGCACAGCTGAATGAATCAATCAATGATGAGAAAAGAGTGATGAGTAAAACACAGCCTACACTCTGAACAATGTATCATGTTGGGAGAACAATATTAGGCATCCAGATATCTTAGGACAATGATTGCAAAACTTTTAGAGACAGAATACCCAAATTACAACCCAAAACCAACTTATTTATTGCAAAATCCCAACACTGTAATAAAACCTGAATAGTGTGGTTTAGTTTATAAAACCTAACTGTTACCCAGTGCTCAGCTACTGGACCAACGTGGCTCTCAGGACATTGGAGAACATTCTGTGTGCCTGCTACAGCACGTCTGTCATTTGTTCACCACCACTATCTGAGGGCTTCTTTGAAAAAAGTATCAAAACTAAGTGGCTTAAAACAACAAACTAATTCTCAAGGTTCTGGGGATTGGAAGTCTAAAATGAGGGTGGAGTCTCCCTACAGCCTTCAGAGACAGTATAGCTCCACCAGTGCAAGGATTTCAGCTGTCTGTGCTTCTGTGGCCAAAAGGCCTCCTTCCTCACACCTGAGTATAAAATTCCCTCTTCTCTGAAGAATACTAGCATACAGCAATGCAGCCCAGCTCACCCCATGTGGCCCACTTTAATTTTGTTACATTTCTACAGATCATGTTTTCAAACAATTTTACAGTTACAAGGACTAGAAATCAGAGTTTGAACATGTCTTTTGAGAGGATACAATTCAACCTATTATACACACAAATATCTGTGAAACAAGGCAAAATATTACAAATATTACAAAGATGCATACGAAGTGGCTAGATCAGAATCTCTGGAAGACTCAAGAGATGACTTCAGGGATATGCCTGAAGAAATATTACTGAGGTCAAGAGAAATAAAAGATAATGAGTCATTTCAATTAAGGGAGAGGTGGGCATTACATTGCTATAGGATGCATCCAAGAAATGGCAAGCAACAACCAGAGAAGGGGTCTCATTTGGTGGAAGCATCCGCCAGCTCTTAAGTGTGGCATACTAACAATAAGGTAAGTAAGGATCAAGTAGTCAATATCTAGATAATGAGTCTTTACTTAATTCGGCAGATGTTTGGGAACCCACTGGCACTGTGCACATCACCCATATATAAATTACTCACGTTTAGCTTTGTGGACATCAATATTTTCTCTATTGAGCCAGCCATCACAGAGTGTAAGAACAAGCAACAACTAGACAGCCTTCCAAGACTGCTCCTAAGGTTATCTGCTTTATTCATCTACTGAATTAGTTGCCTCTAAAAATGCACACCAATTCAAACATATTTATCTGCTTCTGTGAAAGCCTTTACTGTTAACTTGTAGGCTATCACTCAAAACTTAGTAAAGTTTCTTACTTTCAGCAAAACTATTAATCTAGGTAACTCCTCTCCCAAAAGTGTTCCAAAATTAAACAACAACTCATTCTTTTAGATTAAAAATTAAGAATCCTCTAGCCAGGTGTGGTGACTGGCTCACACCTGTAATCCCAGCACTTGGAAGGCTGAGACAGGAGGATTGGTGTGAGTTCGAAACCAGCCTGGGCTACAAAAGCGAGCTCAAGGCAGCCTGAACTGCATAGGGAGACCCTGTCTCAAAAAGACAAAAATAAATAAATAAATAAATAAATAAATAAATAAATAAATAAAATTAAGAATCCTCAAATCATAGTCTGATTGCTGTCCATCCACAAGTACAAAATCATGTGCAAATAATGGCAGAGAACAGAGAATCCAAAGACTGCTTTCTGCTGAAATGCACAGGAAGAAGGCCAAGATTACATTTATGCCATGTGTTTTTGTCCTAGCATCTACATGTGTATTCAAGAATCACACTGCCCCACTATTTTTCTTCTAAGCTCTCTTCTATGGCTATGTAACTATAATTGTTGCAATGGAAATGAGTCCTTGAAACTCTTCAGAATCCAGAAGGCCACAACTCTCAAAGCCATATTACATTGAAATGTTTTCAATTATCTGAGATAGCAGGCATTCTATTTAATATAAAAAAAATTGGATAATCTTCCAGGAAAACAAATTCTTTAAATATGAAAAGTATGACTGCATAACCACATAGGTCACGTACAACACCACTCTGGTACCATATTTCTTTTTACTACATAATAACTTTTGAGGTTTAAAATTTGACAATTAGCTTCAGGAAACAAGTCTAGAAAAATTATATTTCTAAGTACTACCTATTTGATTACATAAATGGCAATACTCAAGTCAACTATTAATTACCAATGATTAGTTTATCTTTTCTTTTCATCAATATTTACCATGAGACCCTTACCCAGCTTTCTAACAAGGATTCTGGAATTGGGGAAAGAAGACAATGATACTAAGAGCAACTTTGGACACTGATCTTCTTACCCCTTCCTTGCCATCAAATAGTGGATAACCTTGTTTCTCTAATTTTCTCAATTTACTGTCTTGAGAGTTTTCTGTTTGGTTTGGTTTTGTGCATGCACTACATTCAATATTAGGGATTGAACCAAGGGCACTGTACATGCCAGGAAGCACTCTACCACTAAGCTACATCTCTACCTTTAAGTTATTATAGTTTACTTATCATATAATTCATCAATTTAAAATGTATATCTCAAAGTTTTTAGCATTTTCACAGATTTCTATGACCATCAGCACAATTTTGAAATATTCTCATCATCCCAAAAGGATGACCTATGCCCCACCTACACTTTCCAATCTTTAGGCAACCACTAATTTATTTTTTGTTCTTATAAATGTGCCTCTTCTGGAGATTCCACATACATGGAGTAATAAAATACATGGTCTTTTGAGACTGACTCCTGTCAGCACATTTTGCAGCATATCCATTATGTGATTTTTGTACTTCACATATTTTAACTACCAATTGATAATACGACATATGGCGTCTTAATTCACTTTATTTGCTAACACAAAACACCACAAACTGGGTAGCTTATAAAGAATTATACTTATTTTGAAGGAAATGGTCATAAAGCTTGCAATCAAAGCACTGTCAAAAAGCACCTTCCAGTGTGTGGAAGCTATGTGATCTGTGTGCACCATTTGCACTTGTGGAGAAGCAGCACCACTTGCAGCACAGAGGGAGAGATATGCAGATTCAGGGCAGTGCTTAAGCTGTGAGCCTGCAGCACCCCCTCAGCTCCCTGGCCTAGGCAAGGAGGAGGCCAGTATGGATGCAATGGCCTGAGCTGAGGGCATGGAGCTCTGAGCTGCAAGGACTACGGTGTTGAGAGTGGTAGCAAGGATAGCCTCAGCAGGCAGGGAAGATGAAAGGCTGCATGGAGCCTGAACATGTAACAACACACAGTAGGAACAGCTGAAAGGGGTAAGCTGGGTCATCTTCTAATCAGCTATAATGACATTAGCCTATTTCAGTGACACTGCAGTATATGTAGCATGCTGAAGGGTGGATCATCACAGAGTAGAGACTTAGCATCATGACACTAGAACGCTGTACACCTTGCCAACAAGCTAGAAATAGGAATTAAAATGTTAAATCATGTCTTAAACATATGCAAAAAAGATGGCACCTTTTTTAAAGAATATTTTTTAAACGTTCATTTGTTTGTCTGTTTGATACAGGGTCTCACTTGTGGTACCAGGGATCAAACCTGGTCCTTGTGCTTACCAGGTAGGCACTTAGACCGCTGAGCTATCTTCCCAGTCCAAGGATGGCACCTTTAACACATGTCTGCATGTCCAGATCAGCAATGAGTCAGCAACAGACTTCTACAGGAAGCTTGGCTTTAAGGTTATTGAGACAAAGAACTACTATGGAAAAACCAAGCCCAGTGATTTTTATGTGCCTCAGAAAAACCTCAAAGTCCACATTGGTCTTGCTTTATCTTGGTCTTAACCATCCAGTAGAAAAGTCTAACCATGAGATATAAAAAGTAAAGCCATATTAATATGGTGCACTCTAAAAGGCTAGAGTCAACAGCTTCCAACATTTCCAGTTCTGCTAATAACCCATTACTATTATGGAATATTGGACTATGTATACAGGTACTTTCTCTTAGTTCAATGAGAAGTAAGATTTGTACTAATAGTGCTTAGAAAAGGTATCGTGGCTCCATCTTGTACTCTGAACAACTACTATGAAGACAACAATATGCATTGTATTAATTATTATAATTGTCTTACTAACCTGTTTTGAAACTGTCTCATTATTTCTTTCTCATTAAGATAAAAATATAAAAAAAGTTTAAAAAAGAATGATGATGTGAGCCGGGCGTGGTGGCGCACACCTGTAATCCCAGCACTCGGGAGGCTGAAGCAGGAGGATTGGTGTGAGTTCGAGACCAGCCTGGGCTACAAAAGTGAGCTCAAGGCCAGTCTGAACTGCATAGTGAGACCCTGTCTCAAAAAAAAAAAAAAAAAGAATGATGATGTGCTAAAGACAGACTACTTAACAGACTACATGCATACAGCCTGCATTTGCCTGTCACCAAGTAAAGAGAGTCCCACTATTCCCCTGCCCACTTTGTTGTGCTTTCCCTCCTGTTCTCTTGTTCTTGGTTTTCTCCCTTCCTTTAAACTTTTAATGATTTCAAGGACTTTTAAAAATAATCATGTTTGTATTACTTTAGTTGTCTCATTTTTGTGAGGTGGTTGGATTAAAAAAAGAAGAGTTATTTAGTTGCATAGCTAAGATGTATAACTCAGAACTTAAGGATATCAAATGATTTCAAATATTTGAACTTTTTCTTTTATGTCTTGCTTTCATACTGAAGTGTAGAGCCTACAAATACTATTTATTTCCAAAGACAAAAAGAAGCAACAACAATATCTTTTTCTTTGATTCATAAGCAAGTTTGGTATACTGTGTTTTGTTGTTTTTATTTTTTTGTTTGTTTGTTTTGTACTTTTACAGAGGGGTCTACAGGGAGTACTTTGAGTTTTTAAAGACCATTTGTGACATGTTATCCTTAGACATGGCCTGCACTCCACCTTTAGTCCTGAGTACTTTCTCAGGGGTTGGACCACTGTTATCCTTGTAAGAAATTCTAACTTATGTAGATTTTTAAAGCAACTGATTTTTCTCTTTTTGCTGATGAATGGGGCAGTCTGGATATGTACTTTTATACAGTTGGTCTCTTTAGAGACTGAGTTAAAGTACTGAGTTAAAGTACTTTTTCATCCATAAGTGGACTGATTATCAGCAGATTTTTGTTTTTTGTTTTTTCCCTGCTATTGTTACCAGAGGTATTAATGCTTAGAATGTAAGCTGGAGATATCAAATTTTTTTTAATATCTCAGGTAGATTTAACAGGTTTTAACTGAACTAAAAATTCTTGTGATTCAATTTTTTCACTTGTCCTTTTTCTTCAGTAACCCCAACAATATGATTAGTCTAACTTTGAAAATTTAGTTGAAGCTGGGTGTGGTGGCACACTTTTGTAAACCCAGAACTTGGGAGGCTGAGGCAGGAGGATCGCTGTGAGTTTAAGGTCAGCATGAGTTACAAAATGTATTCAAAGACTGCCTCAACTATATAACAAGATCCTATCTCAAAAAGATGACCAAAAAAATGGGGATTGTTGTCCTAACTAAACCTGAGGTAGGTGTTTTTCTCTTGGACACATTTTAAAAATCATCAATGAAATCCTAAGTGGACTTTGGACAATAAACACATTTGATACCAACTAAAATAGGCTGTTTAAAATGTTGCTAGTGAGTGCATGATTTTATAGGAAAAAAAATTCTAGATAGTAGGTTTTTTTTAGAATAATGTAGCTGTGATAGTCCTTATTTGCTGGAGAATATCCCAAACTTGGGTACTCTGTGCCTATAACAATGAGTTCAAGCATTTGGAATACAAGGAATTATTGAAACAAATTGCTTCTATTCTTGGAAAGGTAAAAGCATAAAGTGTTTTTAGTGCAAATATCACTGTGACCTCCTCTACTGAGAGGAATGGTTCTATACTAGATCATTATCTGGCAAGCACAGACTGGCTCTGACAGGTTGATAACTTCTTATAAAATGTGATATCTGAAATATGTATGTTTTCCTTCTGTTGTCCAATTTCCAATATTTGCAACTTTTGCAAATATTGGTGATGGTGGCAGCTTAAGAAACATTCTTGGTAGACTTGGAATCAATCTCCAAAGGTTGAGTTTTCTGACATTTAACTTTAAAAGGAAGTCTGGTTTACAATATTTATCCTTATTATGTAGAAGTCTCATCTGCAAATAAGTTACATGGCAAAATTACTTTACAGACTTTTAAATGTACACACTTTACAACCTTAAGTTTTCATTTGAAAATGTGAAAGTACGAAGTAAGATAGACTTGAGCAATCTTGAGCACCAAGAAAAAAATTTTAAAGGAAAATAGTTGATGAATAAGTAGGTGTCTTAGTTACTTTTTACTCATTGCTGGTACAAATACCCAACACTCAAAATGAAGGAAGGAAACATTTATTTAGTTCACAGTTCATGGAGGTTTCAGTCCATATTCGGCTGGCCCAAGGCTGAGTGGAACAGGGCAGAAAGCATCATGTTTATGGCGGCAGAACAGCAACAAAATGGTGGCAGAGGTAGCCAACCAAACATGGCAGCAGAGCAACAGCTCTAGTCTGTCTCTGTCTCCCTTTATATTCCTATCAGGCTCTCTGCTTTAGGATGTTCGCCCTAGACCACACCCATAGTCCCAGCCCTACTCAGACCGATAATCCCATCAGTACTAAAACACATAATCCCAGTAACTCATGAGTCAAGTCTCAATCTATAGAAGTCCCTGCCCAATGACTACATAAGGCTTTGAGGGGACAACTAGACATAAACCATAACAGTAGGTTTCATATCTTAGTGACAATGCAGAAAGGGAACTATATCCAAGCTTAGGAAAAATGTTTAACATTAAGCATCTTTATTTACCTTTATGGATAAGTTTCAGCTTGCTCTTGCCAAGAGAAGAATGCTTACATTACTGACAGCATAATTAGCATGAATAATTCAGCTTTTTATAAACTTCTAGATATCAAAGTAGACCTTGCTATATAAATGAGTTTTCTGAAATGACAGTGACAATAACTATTTTTCTATAACTATTTCAACTGGACTGTCTGAACAGTCCTATGAGTGCATTCCTAAGTATGGTTATTGAAAGCCAAATAGCTGCCTCAAAATCAAGTACATGTTATTAAAGACAGAAAAAAAAAAATCAAGTTTGACTTGAGTGTGTAGGCTTCTGTCTTTTTCCACTATAGTCAATCTCTTAATCTAAATTCTTAGTAAGGGTAAACTGTCCTCTACCAAGCTGATATTAAATAATTCTATACACTTAAGAAAAGATGTGGAAGAGACAGATACTAGGCACTACTAGTTCAATATCTCTGAGTCAAGAATGACTAATGTCCAATAATTCTATTAATTAGAAGATCACAAGATATATCCATCATACTTTTCAGGATAGAAGTTTTTACTGTGGGGCAAACAGGTTAACATTATATCATATTGATAAACTGCAATTAGGTCTTAAAAAAACCTGTTATGAAATTTATGCACTATATAATTTGTTCAAATTTGTTTTTATTTGGGTAAGACAGTCTAAAATCTCCAGAGCAGTTTTCTCATCAGTTGAAAAGTCCTTCAAAAAGAGAAATACTGGGAAAATATGGTTTGTGGTGTTGGAAAAGAAAAGCTCCCTTAGGTTTTTGTGTGGCAAAAACTTTTTTTTTTTTTTTTTTTGGTATCAGACTCATAGTAATCCTCCTGTCTCAGCCTCCCCCACACTGGAATTATAGGCAGTCTCTGAGGTTGGCAGGGTGTATCTGGTTCCAGAGTCAGCACCCTGAAGGGAGTAACTTTAAAAATACTGAGTTAAATGCACTTGGTATAGTTAAAAATTAATCCCCCCCCCCTCTCTCTCTCTCTCTCTCCCCCGTATTGAAAATTAGACTCAGGATCCTGTGTTTGCCAGTCAGGTGCTGTGCCACTGAGCTATATCCCTGGCCTTAAACTTTTCAATTTTAACATTGTTGTTACATCTAAAATAAGCTTATGTGATATTCTGGTTTAAAAAAAAAAAAAAAAAAAGTTATGTGATAAAAAATAAAATACACACCTGTAATCCCAGCACTTGGGAGGCTGAGGCAGGAGGATTGGTGTGAGTCTGAGACTAGCCTGGGCTAAAAAAAGTGAGTTCAAGGCCAGCCTGAACTGCATAGTGAGACCCTGTCCCAAAAGGACAAAAAAAAAACCCATTATAATATATATATATATACATATATATATGTTATATAATATATAGCTATATAACATATAATATATATTTATAAGGATAATAAATATTCATACATATACACACAAATAATCTTGCCAAAAAAGAAATCAACAAACAATTTAGATTACTCATAACAAATACTTACAACTAAAGTTTATAGCTTAATTTTACCAACTTCTGCTTTAGTCATGTTTATCTTCAGCCATTCCTCCTACAGTTGATCCATTTGCTTCCATTGTTCACAACTGCTAAAGCGACCATCACCTACTAGAGACATTTATGATCATTTGACCACCAGGATCTGAATCCCCTTCCTAATCCTTAGACTCTTGTGCCTAATGGAACAGAGCTATGTCAAAGTTTAAAATGCCAGGTACTTCTTTTCAGTGCCTCTTACACTAAGACATACACAAGGCTGTGCTGATCATATATACTCATCCCTAACAGAGCCAAAAGCTAGTGCTAAGAAGAAGAGGCTAAGAGAACCTACTGTTCACATTAGAGAGAAGCAGCTGCAAACAGTTTCTAGGACAGAGTGGCAGCAATATGCTGTGCCAGTCCTGGTGTGGATAGTAGGGATCACAGCAGAAGCAACAGCAGCCAAGCCTCACTTTTCAGCTCTGCATTATAACAGAGGCTCCATCCTAGCTATCTAGTTTTCTAACACGGTTCTCACGCCTTACCAGGATGTGAGATGCTCAATCTACTTATAATAAATTTCTTCTTAGCTCAAATTTGACAGAGTCAATTTTTGTCACTTCCAACTACGATAACAACTGATAAATATCATTGTCTATTTAGACTAATTTAACAACTTTGAGTATTACACAATTAACTGTAAGTTTTCTCAGAGCAGATGAGAACCCAGGTAAAAAGACACGCTCAAGGAGAATATGCATAATATTAACACTTCACGTTGTACTGATCTTCATTGACTCTAAAAACCTGAAAAATAGCATAGCTCATGCAAAAGTATGTTTGTACACATATGACTATGTATAGTTACAAGTGTATACTATTAACTACATAAGCGGACATATGTCTATAAAGAAGTTGATTATATTCAGCCATATGAAATCAGTTAATCAATTATATTTGTTTTCAAATAAGTTAGGCATCATCAAAGAATGGGCTTTAAGATCAGAAAGAACTGAGCTTGAACTTCTATCCAGTGCTTTCTGTTGTGAATCTTTGGGGAAAACACTTTAATTCTTAATTTACTTAAACGAAATGAGAAGGGCTGGTGAGATAGCTCAGCAGACTAAGTGCCTGCTTGGGCAAGCACAGGGACTGGGGTTCAATTTCCAACACCAGATGCTGTACCAGCCCTACCCCTGGGTGCACTGAGCAGGGCACCAAGTCCAGGTGTGGTGGTACACACTTATAATCCCAGTGCTGGGGAGGCTGGAAACAGGAGGATCACTATAGTCCACGCTGTGTAGTGAGACCTTGTACCACCTACATTTAAAAAATGAGGGCAACATTCAATTTATAGGGCTATGTCTGAAAGGAAAACCACTAGACATAAACACCTGGTGCAGTATCTGATACATGTGAGGTGCTTAATTTTTATAGCCTTAACCTCAAAATCCATCCCTCAATGATAAATCCAAACTTAATTTCCAGAATTTTTTTTCTTTCAGGATAAGGTAAGGAAGATAAAATTTACTTCCAAGTTAATGAATACAACCAAATAAACAGATACCCATGAAATAACCATCTCTTTTTTTAGTGTGTAGTACCGAGGATTGAATTTGGGTCCTTGCGCTTGTCAGGCACGTGCTTATATTGCTGAGCTATTTCATTGGTCTAACTATTTCTTTTTTTAGGTTTATTATACAATAATATCTCAATGTATGAGTGCTTTTATTTGCAAACAATTTGGTTTGCAAAGCAAAACTGTTCAGCAAAATTCTGGTTCTGTTTGCAAACGTCGCATCCAGTGATAAACATGACTTGGCTATCCCCCTGCCCCAATACACCAAATGCTACTATCGTCCCCAAAATCATAAAATAAATTAAGTTAGTAAACTGAGGTGCCACTGTACTTAATTACATACTGTCTTCCTGGTCATTTTCCTGTTACTGGGACAAACTATCTGGACCCACTACCTAAACAGAGGCTTAGTTTGGTTCAGCTTCAGAAGTTTCAGTCCATGGTTGCAGGCTCAAACACAAACAGCCTGGGGGAAGGGCCCACTGCAGAGGAGACCTGCTCACACCATTGAGACAGGAAGCAGCAATAAAGGCAGGAGCCTGCAAGGGAGATGTAACCCTCCAGGTCACCCCTAGGATCGACTATTAGTACAGCACCCCATGATCCAATCGCCTTCCCGTGCAGAAGGCTTTAGATCTAAAACATACCACACCACCTTTCCTGTACTGCAAGTATAGCATCTTTCTTTCTTTCTTTCTTTCTTTCTTTCTTTCTTTCTTTCTTTCTTTCTTTCTTTTCTTTCTTCCTTTCTTTCTTTTTTAGTAACTTTCTTATCTTTCTAGATTTCCTAGGCACCTCCTAAATGTCAATTCCTGTGTGTATATCCAGAAGGCATACATTAGGTTACTGAATTTAATCTCATTAATCCTATTGCATTAACACAAAGATCAGGTTTAAAGCTGCTCAATTACCTGAGAAACGGCCTAAGTTTCTCTTGACTTCCCGCCTGGAAGCAGAGTCAACTGCTTCATGCATGTGAGGCAGGTTGGTGAGGCAAAAGCTGAAAAGGAATCGAAACCCGCACTCACGGATTACACAGAACATGAGAGAGACCAAGAAGTGTTAAGAGATTACCATATTCAATCATTTTGTTTTATAGACATGAAGTGAGGCTCAACCTTTTACAGACTGAGTAATACTTCACTGAATGTCTATGCCATGTTGTTTATCCATTTATCTACTCAAGGATATGCACCAACTGAAAACAATGCTGCTAGGGAGTTGGTGCTAAAACAGTAGTTAAAATCTCTGCTTTCGCCGGGCGTGGTGGCTCGCACCTGTAATCCCAGCACTCGGGAGGCTGAGGCAGGAGAATTGGTGCAAGTTCGAGACCAGCCTGGGCTACAAAAGTGAGCTCAAGGCCAGCCTCAAGGGTATAGCGAGACCCTGTCTCAAAAAGACCAAAAAAAAGAAAGAAAAAAAAAAATCTCTGCTTTCAGTTCTTTGTGATATGTACAGTACCAAGAAGGGGAATTTATAACTCAAATTATTATAATTCTACTTTAAATATTATTGAATACTGTCTTACTTTTCTATTTATGTGTTTTACCTGTTGTGTGAAAATATTTTTTATGTTGTCATCTATCTTCTGATTTTAAGTTTTAGCTATATAGGTACTTTACATTTCTATACAGATTTTCCATGGTGTTCAGAAATGTCATCACTCCAAGATTATGAAAAATAATAAAATTAACCAGCATTTTAATTGTGTCTTTATGCTCCAATCTTTGCTGCATAATAAGCTGCTTTGGTCTGGAAAGCCCATGGTTTATGACAGCACAGCGGTGGTATTCATAGTGCTCCTTTGTTTCAAGGATGATTACGACCTTAGGGAAACAACCTTTGCTGTCTGACTTGTACACACTGAATTTAACTTGCCTACGGTGATCAAAAAGGAGAGCCAAGGGGAACAGAAGGCAGTAAGTGACACGAAATCCATTTCAGGGCCACTGTAAGTAAGTTATGAGGCCTCTGCAACAGGCTAGCTGAAAGCAAGGTTATATCTCCTTCCTTTCTGATCAACAGACTTGTGCTTCTTTTTTCAAATGGTGAAAAACAGGGAGAAGAAGGCCCCATCTTTTAAGAAGCAATACCTCACTTAGAAGCACATCCATTTAGGAGCAATACTCCAGACTGCTCTGGAGATGGCCCTTACAGTTCATGGAGTACATGACAGCTCATCCCAGACTGCTGCCCTGGAGACAAAGAGAAGCAGGAGAGAAAGAGGAAAGCCTCCTTTCTGTACTCTGAAGAGAGGCAGCAATGAAAAGCCCAGTAAATCAGTAACCAGTAGCTGACAGCAAATACCAACCAAGGAATTGGGTGAACAGAGGCACACCCTGGTGGTGGCTGGAATACTGTCATGCTGCACCAGAGGTGGTCCAGATGCCAGTACATGGAGAGGCATTCCAAATCCATAATAATTCTTCTTCTCACTCATAATTTGGTGGAGAAGGCTATGGACTATCATTTGAACAATAGTCTTAACTCCCATCCTACCAATGACACTGGAAGGCCAGTGCATTTAGGTGTGTCCCTGTCTCTGAATGGCTGTCTCTTTTAATACATTTTCTAAAATTGTGGTAAACCGTACATAACATAACTTTAATCATTAAGTATACAGTTAATTAGCAGTTATATTATTGTACAATCATCCATTTCCAAAACATTTTTATGTTCTCAAACTGATCTTCTAGAGTCAAATAATAATTCCCCATTCTCCTCTCCTAGGTCCTGGCACCACCATTCTACTTTCTGTGAATCTGATAACTCCTGGCCTCTATACAAGTGCAGTCACAGAGTGTTCCTTGTGCCTTGAACTGGCTTACCTTTGGCATCACATTGCCGATGTCCTCAGGAGTCACTATGTTGCCCTCTATGTAGGAACTGCCTTCCTTTTTTAAGTCTGAATAACATCCCTTTATATGTATGTACTGCACTGTGTTTATCCTTTCATCCATCACTGCCATTCAGGTTGTTATCATCTTTTGTACTGTGTACACATCAATGTTTCAAAAAGACAAATAATCCAGTTAATACTTAAAACTATAAGTGGTCTGGGGCTTGTTGCACACCAAAGGCTACTATAAGACAAAAGGTAAGCCAGCAATGATGAGAACTGTCATGTGGGTCCAGGGAGACAGAACTGCAGAAGCTAAAGGATGTGACCAGTTTCTTACTCATGGTATTTGCTGAATTCAAATGCTGCTTTGGAGACCACCTCAGGTATCCTGTACATTTTTAACATCCTTTGCAGCTGTCTTCATTCCTCTGAGCTGCCTGCCCAAAGTGTCTCTCAAGTTATCTCCTCTAACACTAATTTTGGTTTGATACAAGTCCATGGGCATATGCTCGGCCTTGCCAGTTACAAACCTGCACAGGCTGCAGTGGTTGCTGCTCTGGCTCTTCTCTTAAGCCTTGTTATTGCAGGGTAAGCTTTTAAAGAACCCCAGGTTTCTTAAAAGGGTACAAAGAGAAAAAAAAAAAAAAACCTGTAAAAACAAAAACATGCTTACTTCCATAGCTGAGAATAAAGCACTCTTTGGCTACCTTAAAGAGATGGAGAAAAATTAAATAATAGCCTGACAACCAGAGAAAAAAAGACATAAATAAGAAAAACAGAAAAGCACAATATGTAAATACTCTCCTATGAATAAACTATTTGCCCATTCACAACTGTAAATGAATTTATATCCTATTGATGATTATCTGCAACACATAAATATTCATGCTGCAAGTCCACGGTTTAAACCCAAACACAGGACATTTTTCTGCTAGTTAACAATTGCTGGCTCAGGGGCACAGGTGCCTGCCTGGCAAGTGCAAGGTCCTGAGTTCGATCCCCAGTTTTGAAAATAAGTGTATTAACACACAGGTGAAGCTTCCTAAACTGGAGCATATCAGTTGCTCTGAATTACTAATGTGGCATTAGAAATGTTAAAATCCTGGTCAACTACATTCCTCCTCACACAAAGCCACAGTTAAAACATTTAAGTATCTCATTTTTCAAGTGCTTAAAATCAAAACAATTTTATGATTAAAATTATTATAATCAGATACAATTCTAAGCAGCACAGCTTAGCACTTAAGAGAATATTTTGAGCATTAAAAATACTTGTTATGGGGCCCGGCGGGATGGCTCAGTGCTCTAAAGTGCCTGCTTGGGAAAGCTTGGGCGGCTTCAGGGTCCCCGGTTTGATCCCCAGCACCACATACTGTGCAAGCCCTGCCCTCGGGGCGGGCTGGGCTGGCCATAAAAATGAGTGAATAGAGCTGGGCGTGGTGGCGCACGCCTGTAATCCCAGCACTCAGGAGGCTGAGGCAGGAGGATCGGTGCGAGTTCAAGACCAGCCTGGGCTACAAAAGTGAGCTCAAGGCCAGTCTGAACTGCATAGTGAGACCCTGTCTCAAAAAGACAAAAAAAAAAAAAGAGTGAATAAACAAATAAAGGTTCTGAAACAAGAGATAAATAAATAAACAAACAAACAAATAATTTTAAAAAGAAAATACTTGTTATTAGTAAGCAAAGCAATGTCTGTTAAAAACGAGCCTCTTTTGTGGGGGGAAAAAGGAACCCTGCTGCACTGTTGATGGAAGTATATGCTGGTACAAACACTACAGAAAACAAGTTGAGATTCCTCAAAAAGCTGGAATTGGAGGTATCATTTAAGCCAGCTATTCCTCTCCTAGGTATTTTTTCCAAATGAACTGAAAACATTTCACAGCAATATGTGCACCCATGTTTACAACAGTGCAATTTACCACAGGTAAATCTTGGAAAAAAACAAAATGCCCATTAACTCAGGAATGGATGAAAAAGATATGGTATTTTTACATGATGGAGTATTACTCAGCTATAAAAAAAAAAAAAAGATAAAAGTTGAGGCTTTTATAGGTAAAGGATGCAGCTAGAGACTATTGGTAAGAGGAATAAGTCAGACCCACATTGCAACCATGGTATTAGCTCATTAGTATGACAACATGAAAGAGCAAATAAAATCTGAAAGATCTAATGGATTCTATGAAAGGGAAAGAATTTGTTCAATGGGAAGGAAAACTTAGAATGAAGAAAAAGACAAAGGAAAAAGGATATATTTATGTATATATGCAGGATAGTTTGGATAATTATATTGCTGATTACTACTGATCTAAAGAAAGAAGTTAATACTTTTTTTTTTTGTGTGTGTGTGTGTGTGTGTGTGTGTGTGTGTGGTACCTGGAATTGAACTCAGGACCTTGCATTTATTCCACTGCGCTATCTCCCTGGCCCTTTAAAAAAATTTTTTTTCTTCTTCTTAATTTCTTAAAACTTTTTTAAAAACCAATTTTTTAGGTTTATATTTGGTAACCTAAGCAACTAATTTGAAGATAACACTGCAATACAACAACCATTGTCAAGTTCCTATTATTTTGTTTAATGAAATTCTGTACTGTTTCTAATGTTTTCTGTTAGTATTTTGTACTCTTTACAAAAAAGCCTCCTTTGGAGGTCCCCTTGGCATCTGTATAAGGCACACATTCCACTCGTTTGTCTGAAATCTGTCAATGAAGAGTTATAGAGAGTGTTAAAAATTAGACAGGTAAGGGGCCAGGGACAGAGCTCCATGGCATAAGTGCCTGCCTGGCAAGTGCAAAGTTGTGAGTTTGAACCCCGGTCCCACAAAAAAAAAAAAAAAAAGACAGGGAAGGAAGCTGTGAGGTGGCTGTGCACTTGGCCTAAAAACTATTAAGATACTTAGAAATCATCAACAACAAAACATACAAGAGAAACAGAAGTAATACAAAGCATCTATTTTTACTACATATCCAATATTTACATTGTTCTAGGTGCAGTAAAAGCACTAGGAAAAAAGGCATAAAAGTGGATGAAAGAATTTGGGACCTGTGGGGACTGGGGAGATAGCTCCATGGCACAAGTGCCTGCCTGGCAAATGCAAGGTTGTGAGTTCAATCCCCAGTCCCACAAAGAGAGAAGGGCGGGGGAAGTCCCACAAACAGAGAAGGAGGGAGGGAGGGAGGGAGGGAGAGGGAGAGGGAGAGGGACACAGAGAGAAAAGAAAGAAATTGGGACCTGTGCTTGCTTTGGCAGCATATATACTAAAATTGGAACAATACACAGAAGATTAGAATGGCACCTACACGATGACACGCAAATTTGTGAAGCATTCCATATTTTTAATAACTGAAGAGTTTCATGATGTCAAAGCCAACTCTACACAGACTACTAAAAATATTTTAGAGGGAGACCAAAGTGGCCTGATCTCCTCAAATGAGACCACAAATAACACACCAAATAGGGTAACTAACTAAACAGGAGAAAATGGAGTAAACAGTAGTAAGTAAAAGACATGCCAATCATAAGTCAATACATTTCAATTATAACCACCAATGTAAATAGACTCAATTCTCCAATTAAAAGAAATAAACTGGCAGAGTGGATAAGGAAGCAAAAACCAAGAATATGCTGTATATAGAAAATACATTTTAACCCATAAAGAACTCACAGGCTAAAAGTTAAAGGATGGAAAACAATATTACATGCCCGAGCACCTCAAAAAAAAAGGAGGGGTAGCAATCCTAATTGCAAGTAGTCTAAACTGTAAACCAAGACTGATCGAATGAAATAAAGAAAGTCACTACATACTGGTTAGGGGAAAAATTCAAGACTAAGAAGTAACATTCATCAATATGTATGCACCCAATACGGGAGCACCAAGTTATATAAGAGGAACCTTAATTAACATGAAAAATCTAATATCCAATACCACAATCTTAGCAGGAGACCCTAACACCCCTTTATCCAAAAAAGATAGGTAAGCACAGAAGTAGCAGAACTGAACCAGATCTTGGAACAATTGGATTTAGTGTACATACATAGAGTGTTCCACCCAACAACTTCTGAATACACATATTTTTCAGCTGCACACAGGAAGTTCTTCAAAACTGACCACATACTAGTGCATAGGTCATGCTTAAGTATATGCAAGAAAACAGAAATGCTACTATGTATATTATCTGACCACAATGAAATGAAACTGGAAATGACAAAAGAAATCACAAGAACCCCAGAAATACATAAAAATTAAACAACACCCTTCTCAGCAACCAGTGGGTTAATAATGAAATTAAACAAGAAATTAAACAATATTTACATTTTAATGAAAATTCAAACACAACCTACTGAAATTGATGGAATGCAATGAAATTTATAGCTCTGAACTCACACATTAAGAAAACAGAATGGGAACAAATAAATACTCTCATGCAACAACTAAACTGACTGGAAAAGGAAGAGTAAACAAAACCCAAAGCCCAAAGACAGGAGGAAATTATAAAGACTAGAGCAGGAATTAATTCTATTGAGACAAAGAAAACAATACAAAGAAGGTGGTTCTTTGAAAAGTTAAATAAAATTGATAAGCCCCTACTTGACCTCATCAAAGAAAGGACTCAAACTCAAGCAATAAGGAATGAAAAGGGTGAAAATTACTGCGGACCCAACAGAGATTCAAAAAATCATTAATAGCTACTTTGAGAATCTTTACTTTCACAGAATTGAAGACACAGACAAAATGGACAGATTCCTAGAAAGGTACAAATTACCAAAACTGAATCAAGAAGATATAAGAACTCTCAATAACCCAATAACAGACAATGAAATACAAAATGTAACAAAAAGTCTACCAGCAAATAAAAGTCCAGGTCCTGATGTATTCATTGCTGAATTCTACAAGAAATTTACAAAAGACATAATCCCAAAACTCCTCAAACTCTTCAATGAAATTGAAAAGGAAACAATCCTCCCAAAATTGTTCCTAGAGGCAAGTATTACACTGATACCAAAACCAGAGAGAGATGCAACTAAAAAAGAGAACTACAGGCCAATTTCTCTCATGAACATAGATGAAAAAATCCTCAATAAAATCCTCGCAAATAGAATACGGCAAATCAAGAAGATTATACACCATGACCAGGTAGGAGTCATCCCAGTGATGCAAGGATAGCTTAATAAACACAAATCTATAGATGTAACACATGTAACACATTGCTCAATAGAGCCAAAGCCAAAAAGCACATGATCATCTCAAATGATGCAGAAAAGGCTTTTGACAAAGTCCAACATTCATTCATATTCAAAGTCCTACAGAACATCAGAATAGAGGGCCTCGACCTCAATCTGATAAAAGCCATCTGTAACAATGCAATGCCCAGCATAATTCTAAATGGGGAAAAGCTGAAGTCTTTTACTCTCAGATCTGGTACAAGACAAGGATATCCACTATCGCCACTCCTATTCAATATAGTTCTGGAATCATTAGCTACAGTCATTAGACAGGAGAGATAAATAAAAGTAATAAAAATAGGTAAAAAAAGAAGTTAAACTATCGTTATTTGCAGATGATATGATAATCTCCTTAGAAGACCCAAAAAACTCGACCAAGAAGCTACTAGAATTAATACACAAATTCAGTACCATAGCATGATACAAAGTCAACACAAAAGTCAATAGCATCCCTCTACACAGATAACAAGCACACTGAGAGGGAAATTAGAGAAATAATACCTTTTACAATAGCACTTGTCTTAAGTTACTTTTCTCTCATTGCTGGAACAAATACCCAACACCCAAAATGAAGAAAGGAAAGGTTTATTTAGCTCACAGTTACTGGAGGTTTCAGTCCATATTTGGCTGGCCCAAAGCTGAGTGGAACAGAGCAGAGAGTATCCAGTCTATGGCGGCAGAACAGCAATAATTGCGACAGAGGCAACTGACCAACCAGGGTTGTAGAGAACAACATTTCTAGTCTATCTCTCTGTCTCTCTTTTAAAGACATCAGGCTCTCTGCCTTAGGCTATCCACCTCAGGCCACACCCATAGTCTCAGCAGTACTCAGATAATTTCATCAGTACTAAAATACATAATCCCAGTGACTCATGAGTCAAGTCTCAATCTACAGAAGTCCCTGTTCTATGATTGCATGAAGCTTTGGGGGACAACTTGATATAAACCATAACAGCACTAAAACAAATAAAATACTTAGGAATTAACCTAACTAAAGAAGTAAAAGATCTACTCAATGAAAACTACATACAGTACTCTGAAAAAAAGAGATCCTAGAGGATTTCAGAAAATGGAAAAATATTCCCTGCTCCTGGATAGGTAGAACCAACATTGTGAAGTGCAATCCCTACCAAAATACCATCAACTTACCTCACAGACCTGGAGAAATCATTCCTAAAATTTATTTGGAACCAGAAAAGACCTAGAATTGCAAAGACAATCCTAGGCAACAAAGATAAGGCAGGAGGCATTACAATTCCTGTCTTAAAGTTATAATACAGTGATAAAATCAGCATGGCATTGGTTAAAAAAAAAAAAAAAATAGACCTGAGGATCAATGGAATAGATTAGAAGATGCAGAAGCAAATATAAATATACTCAGCCACCTCATTTCGACAAAGGGGTCAAATATGTTTACTGAAAGAAAGACAGCCTCTTTAACAAATGGTACTAGAAAAACTGGCTCTCCACATGACAAAAACTAAAACTTGACCCAGGTCTATCACCATGAACTAAACTAAAGTCAAAATGGATTAAAGATCTAAATATTAAAAGAGAAGCACTAAATCTCCTGGAAGAGAAAATGGGAGAAAATCTTGAAGACATCGGGGTAGGCAAAGAGTTCATGGACAAAAATCAAAATGTATGTTTAACACTTGAAAGAATCAACAACTGGGACCTCCTCGGGCTGAGAAGTTTTTGCACATCAGAAGAAAATGACCAACAGAGTGAAAAGACAGCCCACAAATTTTCAAAAGGTTTTAACTAATAATAAGTATTCAGACAGTGTTCTTTTATCTAGAATTTATAAAGAACTAAAAAAACATTAGTGTCACAAAATTCAAAGATCCAATCCAGAAATGGGCATCTGAGATGAACACATACTTCACAGGGAAAGAAATTCAACAAGCCTAAGGGGCTGGGGAGATAGCTCCGAGGCAAAGTGCCTGCCTGGCAAGTGCAAGATCTTGAGTTTGAACCCCGGTTCCTCAAAAAAAAAAAAAAAAAAATTCAACAAGCCTATAAATACCTGAAGAAATGCTCCACATCACTAGCCATTCGTGAAATGCGAATTAAAACAACACTTAGATACCATCTCACCCCAGAAAGAATGGCTATCATAAAGAAATCAACCAACAACAAATGTTGGAGAGGCTGTGGGGAAAAAGGAATCCTTCTCCCCTACTGGTGGGAATGCAGACTGGTACAACTATTATGTAAAGCAGTGTAGAGATTCCTTATAAAACTAGAACTGAAAATCCTATTCAATCCAGCTATCCCCCTACTGGGAATTTTCCCAGAAGAACCGAAAACATCATATCATAGTGATATCTGTGCACCTATGTTCATAGCAGTACAATTTGTGGTAGCCAAATTTTGAAAACAACCAAAATGCCTATCATCTGAAGAATAGTTGAAAAAGGTATGGTATTTTTATACAACAGAATATTACTCAGCTATAAAGAATGATAAACTAAAAAGGAATAAGAATGGGTAAAGAAGAAGTAAAACTTTCACTATTTGCAGATGACATGATAATCTACTTAGAAGACCCAAAGAACTCCACCAAAAAGCTACTGGAATTAATACACAAATTCAGTAACATAGCAGGTTACAAAGTCAACACACAAAAATCAGTGGCATTCCTCTACACAGACAACAAACACATTGAGAGA
>PVJA010034709.1:0-22370 GCA_004027025.1 Myocastor coypus | reverse complement strand
TTTTTTTTTTTTTTACTTCAGAAATTATTTCTGATCTGATTTCCTCTATGCCTTTCTGCAGTTGTTTCTTTACTTCAGATGCTATTATTTCAGAGATTTCAGGTGTGTGATTTCCAATTTCTTCTACACTATTGTCTCCTGTATTTGTTCTGGATGAGCTTGGGGCCAGAGAGCGCATTTTACTCCTTCTCTTTGTCATTTTGTATAGCGCTTGCCTTCTGGCTTTTGGTTTAGAGCTTTGGTAGAGTTCTTACCTCAGTAGCATGTTGGGATCTACCAAGTTCAAAGTTGTCCATGAGGGTGTGGCTTGGGTCTGGCTGCTGAGCTCCACTTCTTCCTGTTGAGTCCTTGGAGGCAAACCTGCTATGGCAAGATGTTCTGCTCCTGGATCAGCTGGGTGGGCCTTGATTCTAGTCTCTCTGTAGGGAGTTCTGTAGCAGCTTTCCAAACTGGGCGTTGGGCCTGGTTGCTGGGTCAAATGAGTGTCTGGCTAGCTCAGGGAGGTCTCAATCACATGCCAGGCCTGGGCCTGGTTGGTGGGTTGAATGAATTTCTGGTGGGCCCTAAGCGGTCTACAACACGTGCCGGGTCTGGCTGGTCCAGGATGGTCTCAATCACATGGCAGGCCTGGTTGCTTGGTCAAATGAGTTTCCAGCTTCCCCAGGGAAGTCTCACTCACCTGCCAGGCATGGGCCTAGTTTCTGGGTTGAATGAGTTTCTGACGGGCCTAGGGAAGTCTCACTCATGCGCCAGGCCTGAGTCTGGTTGCTGGTTGCATCTACATCTTGGTTTAATGACTGATTCTTTTCTCAGTCTTGCAGGCTTGTTTATCTCTTTCAAATACCATGAGCCCCAGGCCTACTTACAAAGCCTGCTCAAAATACATAGTAAATATTTAAATTTTAACAGTTGTTATGGCTTATGTCTATTTGTCCCCAGTCTCATGCAATCATGGGGCAAGGACTTCTAGAGTTTCAGACTTGATCCATGAACCACTGGGATTATGTGTTTTAGTACTGATGAGATCATGCTCTGAGTACTGCTGGGAATTATAGGTGTGGCCTGAGGCAGATAGGCTAAGGCAGAGAGCCTAATGTAATTTAAAGAGAGACAGCGAGACAGACAAGAGCTGTTGCTCTGCTGCTCTGTTTGGTTGGCTGTCTCTGTCACCATTTTGCTGCTGTTCTGCCTCCATGAACTAGATGCTCTCTGTCCTGTCCTACTCAGCATTGGGCCAGCCAAATATGGACAGAAACCTCCCCAAACTGTGAGCTAAATAAACATTTACTTCCTTAATTTTGGGTGTCGGGTATTTGTCCTAGTAACGAATGAAAAGTAACTAAGACAACTGTTTACCCTAAAAGGCACATTAGTGTCATTAATCTCTCCCCAAACACCCACTCCCTCTTGCTTTGAATACATTTATCCCATCACTGTTGCCAGTTTTTAAAGGACTTCTGATAGTGCTCTTTCTTGAGGGTCTTTAGGGAGTGTGATTAAAAAGCACTGTGAACATTGCTCCAAAGTGTCATCCAAAAGACAGGCAGGCTGTGAAAATAGTACAAGGTGTCCTTATCCTCCATGTCCACTATGTGTGGCATCACACAACTCCTGGATTTTCCCAAAGTCTACCTGTCCCTACGAGGTGAATGGTTGAACTGATTTCAAACATTGAGGCAGATTTGACAGCAAATCTACAGACATGAGAAAGGACTTCCAGACTATTTCAGAAAGTGAAGTGAATGATGGGAATCAGGTGCTTGTAGTGTGGTGGGAGATTTTGAGAGGGATCGATGGCAACATGTCTTTTATTATAATAATTTTTTCTGATTCAGTATAAACATTGACTATGCTCTTGATCACATCTTGTATTTTATGTATAAGTGCCAACACATTTCAGTAATGGGATCAGAAGATTTTACAGTTATTTTTAGTTTAGAAGCACAGTCTCTGTTTCTTTCCTTCTGTTAACATAAAACACTGACTTTAGCCAAAATCTTTATTATTAGTTTCATTTCTAAAATTAAAACAGAGTCTGTGTACATTGTAGTCCTAAACAAAAAGAGTTGAGAAATATTGATCATAAAATAGCTATAAAGTCTTTTCCTTTAAAAAGCTTGTTTTTGGATTTCCCATAGAAAGACAAATCTTCAGTAATATATCTGCATGGTTTAACTTTGTACTTGTGATTGATCCTTGTTTTTTGACTTCAGTTTTGAAAGAGTTCAACAGCTGAGTTGGAAAATGTAAGCCTTTATCTAAAATGTAGAAGTGAGCTATGGGTGGTCTAATCCCAAGAGCAGAACCTGTTTGTAGTTTGGCATTCCTTGGTTCCAGCTGTTGAACGCAGATAATTTAGATTATAATAGCAGGATCACAAAATGCTCTTAATGCAAATTCCTTGCATTACATGTCTGTCTTTGAGAACAAGTGGACATTCTTGCAAACTACCAGAATAGGAGGCTAGTTGTCTTTACTAAGTACAGTGGCTATAAGTAGATTTGAAAGTCAAGGCTTTATGAGTCTTATGTCAAATTTAGTTTTATTCTAGGGATGCTATAATATAGGGCCTTACACATCTCCCAGATATGTCATTTTTGGTACTTTTCTGTATTTCATGGCTTATCACAATATTATTTTTATGATAGAAATATTTTAGATCTTCAGTTCTATTTACCATGCTAAGAGGAAAAATCAAAATGATGTATCTCAAAATGAGTTTTTTCATTAAATGATATATGCTTTCATTGTAATGGAATACAGCCACAGACATGGGCAGACGATTATCAATTCTTGGCTACTTGAAATTGCTCACCTGATTCCAATTTCAAATATTCTTTCCATAAGTTCATTCTTGGTTATCTTATTCATCCACTCTTTGGTCCCACAATTTGTGGTAGTTTATAAAGACAAAAAAGACAGTTAAAAGTGTGAAAAAAAAAGAAAAATGAAAAATAGTGGTGGATATATAAAATAGACCTGTAGTCACTAGTGGTTGGGCCATGTATGTTTTTCAAGGACTTTATTAGTTACTATCAGCAAAACCCCTGTTTGGCCACTAGATTCAAGGAGCAGAGTCAAGATAAGCTAGTTGCTTGGTAGAAGTGTCACTACTCGTGATATAGAGTGAGATAGGAAATTCTCCCAAGAAGTTCATGAAGAAGACAGTGACTTTTGATCCACATCCATGACAATGTCCTTACCACAGAGGCAATGCCCTATTTTTTTTACTTTGTCCCTCAATATAAGCTGGTGGCATCATATTCAAGAGCAGATCAGTAAAATGGATTCTGCAGCTGGTATTCTGTTTAGCTTCATTTACAAGTTATCCAGGTTAACCAAATACATGTAGAAAATCCAACATAGTGCTGACCCTTTAGAAGTATTCAGTAAGTGTTTATGATGACTACTGGCACTATTACCTGCTGCCAGATGTGTGTCTGATCTTTGATGAAGCAGTGATGATATCATTCTTTAATAAATTATGGCCTTTAGGGTGTCTCTGAAGCTTGGCTTTTGGCATGTCCTTTAGTGCATCTGATAGTGGGAGATTTGGTCAGTCTTCGGGTAGACATTGCCATATTTGGACTTTCTAGAAAAAGTGGGCATGGTCCAGGTAACACTTAAAAAGTGGATACTCCATAAACAGAGTCACTGCCAGTGTGCAGAGCATGCCAGATCTGAGCTAAGAGGAATACCTGCCAAGGGTGAGTGTTTTATTCCTGAAGGACAAATTCCTTTTAAGGAATTAAAAATGCTATCTAGAAGTTCCTTCTCATTGTCTTGTCTTATGCCGAGCTAGTGGAGAGTGAGGCACACCCCCTCCCACCCCACCCATTTTGTTCTCCTTTTCTGAATCTTATTAAGTGGCCTATTACAGTTGGTCTGATTATGTCGAAGGGAGTGACTACTGGAATCTCCCAAGAAAGGGCCCCATCTGGGGTCAAAACTTCCCTGCTCAGGGTTAATCTTCCTGATGGGTGTACGTAAACCATGGGCAGTATGCCACACAGATTAGGCTCGCCTTGCTGCGGGACTCCTAGCACCAGCATGTGTGGGGGCCCACGTCTCTCACTGCCGCATTACTTTCTTCTTTTAATGAAAACTGAAACCTAGCTCTAGCCAGAAGGCAGGGAGGGTGAACAAATGCATAAGGAGAGAAAATAGAAATGTTTAGCAAGGCTGGCTCCTTTACCCAGGCCTGATCGAGGAAGGCCTCAGAGCCCACCTCCTCCTTAACACGTGGAATGCAGGAGGGAGCGGGGAGGGGCTTGTGGGAAGGAATGGCGCTTGCGCGCGGGGCCTGGTCAGCTTCTGTCCTCTCTGTAAATACTGAGACACCTAGGAATGGAAGAACAGCTGAGATAAGTGACTGCTAATCCCTCAGTGCCGGGGAGGAGGCTGGCCGCTCCCGTCCAGATCCCAGCAGATGGTGGATGAAACAGGCTTCCCTCAAGCAAGGGCAACAGGGCCCGTCCCACCTTCTGTCCCTTCAGCTTGCCTTGCACGCACTGCTCCTGGCCTGCCCATGCCGTGAAGGGCCTTGCTGGTCCTCCAGAGCCCTGGGGACCCATCAGCATCCCTGTCCTGCTGGGATGCACAAGGTCAGCCAAGCTGGACACTGGCCAGCACGGGCAGCCTGGGCGGCATGTAGCGAAGGCTCAGGCAAGAAGGCTTGCAGTGGAAAAAAGGCTTAGTAGGGGAAAGGGGCCGAGCGCTCATTTAAAATGCGCACTCAATTTTCTAGGGTGGAACCCAGATATTTAAAGTTTTCATAGACAGCCAGGGTGTTCTGTTCATGCAAAATGTTAAACATTTTAAGCACGTGAACAGAATGCAAATCAAAGCCATGGTGGGATATCATGCAACCTCTGTAAGAATACCTATTAACAAAAACACATTTAAGCAATTAAACATTAATGTTCAATTGAAACATTTATATATGTTTAACACTGAAATGTCAACACAGGCAGTTAGAATACTTCATTGGCTTGCTGCAAATACTTGTAGTATTCTGTATCTAGATAATAAAACAACACATAATGTTGTACTTAGTCACACACACAATGTGCACACTGTCTCTGTCTCTCTGTCTCTGTCTCTGTCTCACTGTCTCTCTCACTCTCTCTGTCTCTGTGTCTCTGTCTCTTTTACTCTCTCTCTGTCTGTCTCTCTCTGTCTCTCTCACTCTCTCTGTCTCTTTCACTCTCTCTGTCTCTCTGTCTCTGTCTCTCTCACTCTGTCTCTGTCTCTGTTTCTCTCTCTCTGTCTCTCTCTCTGCCTCTCTCTGTGTCTCTGTGTCTCTCTCACTCTTTCTCTCTCTGTCTCTCTCTGCCTCTCTCTGTTTCTTTGTCTCTCTCTCTCTCTGTCTCTCTCTATGTCTCTCTGTCTCTCAGTCTCTGTCCCTGTCTCTGTCTGTCTTTTTCTGTCTCTCTGTGTCTCTCTCACTCTGTCTCTCTCACTCTCTGTCTCTCTCACTCTGTCTCTGTCTCTGTCTCTGTCTGTGTCTCTGTCTCTGTCTCTCTCTCTGTCACACACACACACACACACACACACACACACACACACACACACACACACGGTAAATGGTGGGGAGGAAAATGAGCTAGTGCACCCTGTTGGTAGGAGTGTGAATCGGCCCAGCCATTAAGAAAAGGCACGGAAGTTTTTCCAAGTTAAAAGCAAATCTGGTGCATGACCCAGCAGTCCAATTCCTGCATATCTATTCTAACTAAATGAAATCAGTGGACCAAATGGGCATTCTCACTCCCACATCTGCCGCAGCCCTATTCATAACAGGCTGTAAAATGAAAGCAACCAAATTGACTGCCAACAGACAAAGGAAATACGGTGAATAAACACCATGGAGCACCACTGAGGCATAAAAAAAATGAAATACTACTGCTGGCAACAACATGGACGGGGCTAGAGATCATTATGTCGGATGAAATAAGCCAGCCACAGAAAGACAAATACCACGTGGCCTCTCCCATCTGTGGAATCTAACACTGTTGATCTCATAGAAGTTGAAGGTGGCAGAGTGGCTGCAGAGCCTGGGGGAGGGGCTGGAGGGGGTGCACAGCGAGTACTAAGTTATACTTAGACAGGAGTAGGAAGTTCTAGGGCACTGTTACTCATTGAGAGACTATAATATGCCATACACTTCAAGGCACTAGAAGATTTTGAATGCTTCCCCATAACTCTTTTTTTTTTTTTTTCCCATAACTCTTTTTTGTTAAGGCTTCTTTTATTAGCATACCTAATAATTACATGCATCTTGGGGAACTGGTACATATGTTTTCACCATACATCTTTAGAAAAAAAGTGTTTTTCTCACTATAAACATGACACATTAAAATGTCCTTTTTATGGTATCAAAAATGAATAGAACATAAAACATGGTTTTTAAAATGTTTTAAAAACATTGTTTCATAGACTAATCTTGCACTCATTTATCTGCCTGCTGTGGTATTCTGGGATCCTGAAGTGGGTGAGCTGGAAATGTCTTGCCAAACCCTAAAAATATTGCAATTTGATTCTGATATCATTAGGTTCTTTTAAAAATGAATTTAGGACAGTGTATAGGGTCTCACTATGTAGATCAGACTTGTAGTGATTCTCCTGTTTTCAGCCTCCCAAGTGCTGGGATTATAGGTGCGCACCACCACAGCCAGTCTCAGTCCCATCTCAGAGAGCCCTGGGGGTGGAGCCTGCTGCAGGCCCAGGGATCAAAGCCCCGACCCCTGTGTCTGCCTAAGCAGGAGCTTTAATCCACTGAGTTATCTGGCCAGCCCTATTATTAGGTTCTAAGGAAACTTTGCATCTGGGGCTGTGAACACGGAACTCTCTCATTAGCCATTACTAAGTAAAAACTGTTTTTCTTTTTCAAAACTATTCATGAAGTTCAACTTACAAACAATTAAAAGATGCTTCATTAGGAAAGTCCTCTCCAGACGTTCTTTCAGATGCCTCCCCTTGGATATTATTCCAGGTATACAGCTCTTTTTCTTGCCAGCAGGTATATACCTCACTCTTCTATAATTATAGAGGATAAGTCCTGATCAGTGTTATTCATCACTGAATCTTGGAGACCAGCACAGTTCTTTCCTCATAATCAGTGGGATGTTTACGATTGAATGAGACATTGATGACTCACTGAAATGGACCCCACTCTTCAAAATTGATAACTGCTGGTGCCTCCAAAAGTATCATTCATTGTTTTGGATCAAATTTACTTTGAAGCTTCTACGACTTATAGCATTTTTCTCTTTAATTATAACATTCAATAACCCTTGATTATGATAACCCTTGATTTTGAGGGGAAAAGCAGGGCTCAGGTGGGTTAACTGGCTCACCTAAGAGGAAATGCCCATAGATTAAGTACCAAGTGACAGAGGCAGAGGTGAAGTCCTGCCTGTTTGGTTCTAAGGCCATCCCTGTTTCTCCTTTTCCTCACTTTTACATCTGCCAGAGCCATGCCAGCATGGCTCTGCGCCCTCAGAAGGTGCCTGCCGCATGGCAGGGCATGGCCCGGGCCTTCATCTCCCAGCTTCCCACAGTTTCTTCGGCAGACCAATCCAAACATGGTTGGGGAGCTCAGAGGCAAGGGCCTTGCATTCTCCACTCTGGACGCGTATCTAATCAGCAGCCTTCTCAGCATATCAATCTGGGACCACTCCACAGAGGGATGCCTGTGACCAGCATGCTATTTTTAGCCAGTGTGAACTAGAGGAAAAGCACAAGCATGAGAAATTCAAGAGCTACTCAGGGCACCCCAGGGCAGGCTGGTAGCCTGTGCCCTTCTGTGTCTCTGTCCCCTTGCCCTGGCTTTACCTCATGTCATCTTTCTTTTACCTTCGCCCATATCTCAAGCTTCTTCAAGACCTAGTTTCCACCAGTGAGATGGTATCAGCCATTTCTACCAGCGCTTCACACTTCCACGTTCCTGGCAGTCAAATGGGGTCTTGCTGAAAAGCAGACTCCGACTCGAGAGGCTGAGGCAGGGCCCCGGGACTTGCATTTCCGGGTCATTCTCAAGATGAGGACCCTGCTTGTGCACAGATTGTGCTTTGAGTACGAAGGGTTCATTGCACTCACGACTTAAGTTGCTGTTATTCTCTCAGAAAAGGTATTTGCTTTACCAGGTGAGCCACCAGCATGCAGACCTCTGTCCCTAGTTTAGGGATGCTCATGTGTGGACAAGCAGGTGGGGCAACTGCTTTTGGTGTTTGGGCTTTGATTTGCTTTAGCAGCAGGGCGTCCCTTTCCTGTTCTTCTTGAACATAGGGGTGTTGGATCCTAGGGTAGTTTAGAGCTCCACTCGTCGCTTCTCCAGGAAGCCTTGGTAGGCCTAGTCCAGACCAGGCCCTGAGCCTTCTGCAGCTGGGACCGAGGCTGGTCCACTTCAGGGTTCCCACCCAGATGCACACCCCCCACCCAGTTCAGGCTGTTAGGGTGTAGACAAGAAGGGCGCCCTGCTCCAGGTGGCCCTTTGGCAGCCCCTGCAGGGAGCTGCTGTGGTACCCTTTGAGCCCCAGAGGACTGCCAAGGGATCTGCTCCTCCACTCCCAGTCCTGGAAGATGAGAAGCTGTTACTGTGGCCCAGCTGTCAGGACCCCTTAGACCTGGGCAGGGCGCCAAGCTTCCCTGGTTTACTGTCCCCTCAGGCTTGTGGGCTATGGAGAAGCAAACCCACAGCACACCCTTCCTGGGGCGGGGGGTGCTTGGCTTCACTTTGTCTTTCCCTGCCCCTACCCTGGCTACATGCCCCTCCCCAGCTCCCTATTTGGCCATTCCTCTGGCCGCCCCCTCCCCTTCCTTACATGGTCCGGGAGCCCCCTGCTGATCCTCTCCCTTGCCCTTGGCTCCATGAATGGCCTTGGCGGTCCTAGACAGTACCAAAGGACCAAATAAGGCAAGGTGGCAGGCTGGGCCCCCCACCCCTGCCCGGCTGCTCCGACTGACCTCGTCCATCAGCGCTCTATAAAGCTGCCCTCCCCCGGCGCCTGGCCCCAGCGCCTGCCGCCGCCCAGCCGAGACCGGAGTCCCGCAGCCCTCGCCCTCGGACGGTGAGTCAGCGCCGCCCAAGTCTTTGCCCGCCAGCCTGGAGCCTGGGCCACTCAGTCCCCTTTTCTAAAAATTCCAACTTTGTCATGAGGATCCAACTTCTTTTGCCCAGGGTCTCCGACCTCGCAGGAGAGCAGCGCGCCCGTCCTGCTTCCTCCTTCGTCCTCCCCAGGGACTCTTGGGGTTCGCCGTTGAGCACCCCTAATCTGACAAGGCGTAGGGATGGCGGGGCGGCGGGGCTCCCAGTCTGCCAAAAGGAGAAAAGTTGGGAGGGCTGGAGAGGACCTGCTCAGGAGCGCGGGCTCCTGGCTCCTCTGCACGGTCCCTTCCAGCGCCTAGGGGAGGGGAGATCTGGAGCAGAGAGCCTGGATGAGGTCCTGCCTTCTCCGCGGCAGGCCGCTCCCCGGTTTCCAAGGTTTCTCCCACCTGGAGAGCTACGGAGGCGGTTACCCTCACACTCCGCCCCTCAGCCCCATCCTCTTCTCGACGAGAAGAGCAACCCACAGGCGCTGAGCCTGGCCGCCCGCCCCCTTTCTTCGCAGACCCCGCTGCCGCTGTGCCAACATGTGCGACGACGAGGAGACCACCGCCTTGGTGTGTGACAATGGCTCCGGGCTGGTGAAGGCTGGCTTCGCTGGGGATGATGCGCCCCGCGCCGTCTTCCCCTCCATCGTGGGCCGCCCGCGCCACCAGGTACCCTTCTTTCCCCTCTGGGCCCGTTGCCATCGGGAAGTCCCCTTCCCCGCCCTGCTCTCCTTCTTGCCGCCTCTCCAAGGCAGCAGGTCAAGAAATGTCTCTCCAGACCCAACCGTTACATTAACTCTGAGTCAAGAAAAGGCTAGCTTCGAGTGCAAGCCAAGCCAAGCCATCCCACTACCAAACCCCCAACACCAGGAAATGAACCCCCTTCCAGCTTAGTGACACCTGCCAGGGGTTTGAGTTCCTTCTGTGAGAAGCCAGCCTCTGTCTCCATTCCTGGAATTCTGAATTTTCAGTCCTTATTGCGTCCTCTGTCTTTTAATCGCTTTGTTTTCTTCCTGTCCTCTCCCCCTCACAGTCCTGTTCAAAATTTAAAGTAATATAATTGATCTAGACTGGTGAGGACCAAACCAAATTCCTTCTTGTCCCTAGCCAGTTTACGAGACTCCTAAAGGTTGTAATTTATCTCCTTCCTGGCTGTTGCAGTTTTAGAAGCCAGATGTGAGAGGCAGTGAGTGCCATCGTGATAGTGACATGCCATCTTGTTTATTAAAAGAAATGCATGCTCTCTGAGTTTCTCACATTACTGACCAGATAGGCTGCCAGGGAGCACAGCTATCAGTCCTGAGAGTGGTGAATGACCAGTGCTCCACTACAATTTCAGACAGACTGAATTTTATCATCAGTGACTGTGGCCTACCAGCTCATTTTTGATATTCACTTATCGAGGGTCAACATCTTTTCTTAGGTAAACCACAGTGAGTCATTAATTCATTCATTACAAGATGTCAACATCTGTTTTTTCATTGACATGGCCAACAAGCTTAACAATTTAATGAAGGTTGCTGGGCGTGGTGGCTCACACCTGTAATCCCAGCACCTGGAAGGCTGAGGCAGGAGGATCATTGTGAGTTCAAGACTAGCCTGGGCTACCAAAGTGAGCTCAAGGCTAGCCTGAACTGGACATTGAGACCCTGTCTCAAAAAGACAAAAAAACCAAAACAAAACAAAACAAAAAAACCAATTTAATGAAGGCATTTAAAACTGATATTAGCCAGTGCTTCTTCAGTGACAGCTTTATTCTCCCATTTACATTTTATTAACTATACATATATGTGTGGAAATAAACTGCAAGATTAATTTTAAATGAATTTTGTAGATTGGGGTCAAATAATTTTTTATTCCTATGATGTTCCTTGACTTGGGAAGTTGAATATAAATCGATAAACTGCAATGGCTGAGATGGCAGAGGTGTGATTTTCCCATCTTTAACTTATAGGGGGTAATGGTAGGTATGGGGCAGAAGGATTCCTACGTGGGTGACGAGGCCCAGAGCAAGCGGGGCATCCTGACCCTGAAGTACCCCATCGAGCATGGCATCATTACCAACTGGGACGACATGGAGAAGATCTGGCACCATACCTTCTACAATGAACTCCGTGTGGCTCCTGAGGAGCACCCCACTCTGCTTACCGAGGCCCCCCTGAACCCCAAGGCCAACCGTGAGAAGATGACCCAGATCATGTTTGAGACCTTCAATGTCCCTGCTATGTACGTGGCCATTCAAGCAGTGCTGTCCCTCTATGCTTCTGGCCGTACCACAGGTATGCTTGGGTCGAGGGTCAGTCGCTGACTCCTCACACTCTGAAGACTTTGATCTTGGGGGAGTCTGAAGACTCTCAGGCAGGATGTTGTAACAATATCTCCGTGGTTAGTTTCAGAGCACATTTACTGTCAGCTCTGACAGCTCATGGTGTTAGATCTTCCCTTTATTTAAAGTATATGATAGCACATGCTGAGGCTGGGCACAGCGCAGCAAGCTGGCTTGCAGTAGTCCTCGCTCATGTTTATACCATCACAGCCCCTGAGTATATATCATCGATAAGTATATACATTATTTAGAGGATTTGCATAAAGGGAACATGTGTGTTAGATCGGAGCAGAGAAAAGCATGCCCGCATGCTAACAAGAGGTGCTAATGGATGCTAAGATGTATGTTCATTTGAAAGTGTTCTCAGGAAGTTTTTCTACTACAGTATTTAAAAGCATGAGCTGCTGTTGGTTTCAGATTTAGTATCTATTCATTATGCTCAGTTTTATTCTTTGTGTGTGAGGGATCTAATTTTAGGATTAGTGACTAATCTTGTATCTCTTAGCCAAAACTGGGAAGTAGGCTTTGCATTGGCTAACAGTGGCCCACAGAGGTTCACCTTGTGCTTTTCCAGGCATTGTTCTAGACTCTGGGGATGGTGTAACTCACAATGTCCCCATCTATGAGGGCTATGCTTTGCCCCACGCCATCATGCGCCTGGATCTGGCTGGTCGGGATCTCACTGATTACCTCATGAAGATCCTCACTGAGCGCGGCTACTCCTTTGTGACCACCGGTGAGTGTGTGTGGGGCTGATCTCCATTAGCAACTGTCTGTCTGTTCCTCCTTCTGCAAATCCACTTTCCCCACAACTGGCTTTGTTCTTCGGAGCTTACCTGTCATGTTTTTTACTTCTACAGCTGAACGTGAAATTGTCCGTGACATCAAAGAGAAACTGTGTTATGTAGCCCTGGATTTTGAGAATGAGATGGCCACAGCTGCCTCTTCGTCCTCCCTGGAGAAGAGCTATGAACTTCCAGATGGCCAAGTTATCACCATTGGCAATGAGCGCTTCCGCTGTCCGGAGACGCTTTTCCAGCCTTCCTTCATCGGTAAGTCTGGGGCTGAGGCACAGCTTTTCCTGGAAATCTTGAGGTCTCTTAGAGGAAAATTCTTTTTAATTAGAAAGATTAATTCTAACTAGTCTGGAGTTAAGTCAAGGCTTGGGACCCCACACAGAGCAGCCTCCAATCCTGCTGACTCAGTAAGGGAATGCCTGTCTGAAGTTCTCACCCGAAGAAAAGGATGAGATGGCGCTGTAGCTGAGTATCATGTATCTGTGGGAAAAGATCATTACGGAGGGGACCTGATCTATCCCAAGAAGTTCCATTACCAAAGAGCTGGACCTCGCTATAAATTTACCTACTTAGTAATCACTAGTCTCCTGTGTGTCACCAAACATCTTTTCCAAGTGGTGATTTCCAAGAGAAAGCTTGGGAACAGTTTTAGTCTATAAATAAAAGGTGTGCTAATTTTAAGTTAAATATGTGTCTCACCCTCTTGCAGTGTATCTCTGCATATGATGGCTACAGAAGGTGTTCATTCTGCATAGCTGCCAAATGTGGTTGTTTGTCTCCTGGCAGTGAATGTGTATTATCTGTCAGCACTTTTAAGAGACACCTGTTCCACCTGTTCACTGTACTGTATCGTTTAGGAGAACATATGCTTCAGGAACAAGTGCTGGCACATTATGAACACAGAGGAACCTGTTCTCTTCCCTCCCCCTGGTCTAATGGACTGTGATTTTAAAAAACTTGTTCGTAGGTATGGAATCTGCTGGTATCCATGAAACTACTTACAACAGCATCATGAAGTGTGACATTGATATCCGCAAGGACCTGTACGCCAACAACGTCTTATCTGGAGGTACCACCATGTACCCTGGTATTGCTGATCGGATGCAAAAGGAAATCACTGCGCTGGCTCCTAGCACCATGAAGATTAAGGTAAAGGATTTTTGTGGATGTGAAGGCCAAGAAATATCCTGTATGACTAGCCAAACTTTACTAGCTTTACACTCCACTTCCTGTGACCTGCATGCTTTAACTTTTACCCTTTCTAGAACCTTTTCTAATGAATTTGTCACCGTTCCTCTTCAAGAGAGGACTGTTTCATGCAATAACCTCAAAACGTAAATCCTTGGGGGAAGAAAACTACAGTTAAATCTCTGGTTACATCTAAGGACTAGTTTTTGCTATGCATTTGGCTTGTGGCCATATCATGCTGTAGCCAGAAAAGTGAGAAAATTTTGTTCTGTAGTGTGCTTCATAGTAGATTGATGAAACAGGAAAGTTTCTAAACTTAAGTGGTCAAAATCATTGTCTCATGTGAAGTCTTCTGCATTAAAGTAAACTAACATCTAATTTATTTTTTCTGGGAATGGTACCAATATGTTGCTGGCTATAGTGCTTGGAGTTAAAGTTCGAAGTTTACTGGAAATTTTTGTCTTTTCTCTACAGATTATTGCTCCCCCTGAACGTAAATACTCTGTTTGGATTGGGGGCTCCATCCTGGCCTCTCTGTCCACCTTCCAACAGATGTGGATTAGTAAGCAAGAGTACGATGAGGCAGGCCCATCCATTGTCCATCGCAAATGCTTTTAAGGTGCTCCCTTTCCCAGTCTACCTTACATTCAGGATGATGTTATTTTGCTTTGTGAAATCTTCCAAACCACCCCCTTTCATCTCTCATCAGTCATTGTACAGTTTGTTTACACACATGCAGTTTGTTTGTGCTTCTAATATTTATTGCTTTATAAATAAATCAAACCAGGAATTGCAACATACAAAAGCCTCTTATTTCTTTTTTGGATAGGGGTGGGTTGGAAAAGGGGCATTTGGTTTGATACTCAGAGCATTGCAATATTATTAATATACACAAAGTTCACCAGATAAATGACTGTGACACGGAGTTGAAACTTATAATACTAAGTTATGATTCTTATCTTCTGGAACAGAATTATGAATACATTTTGTATCTTTAAAGTGAAGTAGATTAGGCTGTGTTCAGTATAAGGAAGGAATAGAAATGGGTACAACAACTTTCTAAGATTAGTGGATGTGTATGACACTGCAAATTGTTGGCTTAGCATATAATCAAGTTGGCTTTTTATAACTTTGCAGGAAACACGTGCATACAATGCTAAAGAGAAGGTCAAAGAATATTTTAAATAAATTAGCTTGTCTTCTAATTTTTTCTTTGCCTTCCCAGTGAAAGTGGGCCTATGCATGAAACACAAGGTCAGCTGCGAAGCCTAGCCCAGTGTCATTCCCGTTACCCCTAAGCAAGTTAAGGTCATTGAACGTGATCAAAATAAGCATGAAAAAGTAGAATCTATATAATTCTGGCTCATCACTGTCTTCACTTACAGAACACAGACTTTTAATCTTTGCATTTCTTCATAATCTTGGGATTTGGGGTTGAGTGCAACAAGCCTGTGAAGTCCTGAGGAGCATGAGGTGGGAGAAGTCACAATATCCATTTTGCTCTATACTGGACCTGCTACAGAGTGTGTTGGGAAGTATCCTGGGAATAGAATTCTTGAGGGCCTCACATACACACCACACAAACCACGAGTATGTGTGGTCTAGGAGGCTTCCAGGAAATAGATGAGGGTTTGGGTCTTGAAGAATGGTTAAAAATTAGAGACTGGAGAGCGGGGAAGAACTCATTGAAAATTGTAGGATGTTTATTGGGCAGGGCAACTTCAACCTGATTGAAAAAGCTTCCAGACTTCTCATTTGTCAATTAATTGTCATGAACAGTGAAAAGCTCAGAGAGGTATTTGGTGGGTTTAATTAAACTTAACCTATTGATGAGGGAGCCAAGCCAGGCAGGTGCTGTGCTACTGAGTGATGCCCCTAGCCCTGATAGTGCTTTTAAAGTCATTTTTTTTTTTTTTGGACTTTGGTCATAGTTTATCAAGGATCACTCCATTCTGTCCCATGTGTTTTTGGAAAACCAGGAATACTTCGGGCTCATCAGACATTTTAGTGAATTGCTCCTGTCATTATTGTTCTAGGTCATAAGTATGTGTATGTTCACTCATCAAAAGTGTATCTCTTACTTCCTGCATGTGTGCCACACATGGTAGCGGAGGCAGTGAAGACAAAAATTGATCAGAATACATTTTCTGTGGTGAAGGAGGTCAGAATTTACTTTTCTCTGTAAAGTATAAATGATACATTTGATGGTATTTTCTTTTGATGAATTGTGAATGTTACTTTCCTTTTTATCTTGGTTGTAGCTTGAGGAACAAAGAGACTGATTTAAAAGTCAGGAGCATGCAAGGATTGAGATTTGGGACATCCATTAGGAGGTAGGATTCATAGTCTCTGGGTCTTCTTTCTCATACCTCAGGCAAGAACCATGAATATATAAACACTGTAAGTTTTGTTCGCTGAATGCTGCATTAATGATTTAAATGTAAATAACTGCCTAGGTATTACCTGTAGTTCTTTTTATTTTTGAGTGGAAATGAAAGTAGAAGCTATAAGAACCATCTTCTGATACTTAAGCACATAGATTCTTGAATTTAGAGTTTTCTCATCTCTGATTATGTAGTACAAGATATTAGAATGGCTGAATTGTCTAGGAATTGTGCTTAAAGAAGATGTTGAGGTAACAATGCTTTCTAAGGCTATCTTCATACACATAAAATAAATGAGATGTCTACAGTGATTGTATTTTTGGTTCAAATGCTATGTATGTACAAAAATATGTCAAGGCCCAGGGAGACAGCTCAAAGGCATAAGTATCTGCCTGGAAAACATAAGGTCCTGAGTTCAAACCCCAGTACCAATAAAAAAGTTAATTATATTTCTTCTTGGTTTATAAAGAAAAGAGTATTTTTGGTAGTTTATAATATCCTCCAAACATTATTTTTTCATTTTTCCTAATTGTACAGTGGATATTATGTATATACATTTAAACATTCAATAGAGTAGAGACAAAAGCAAAATTACTAAAGAAAATGGACAACTTCCTGCCTCCAGAGCCTAAAAAGATGGTATTAGAGCTTTCCCATTCTCTCCACTTCTTCTGTGGGGTCTATCATGGTCTGAATTACATTTCCTTACCCCAAATTCATAATGTTGAAGCCCTGATCCCTACTGTAAGTCTGTTAGGAGTTAAGGTGGTTAGGATGGTAACTATGGCTAAAAGAGGTCAGAAGGCCACAATCCAATAAGTCTGGAGTCCTTCCTAGAGAAGGAAGAGACACCAGGAAGAGGACACAGAAGAACGGCCACGTGAGGGTCGAGCAGGAATGCAGGTATCTGGAGGCAAATAGAGAGGCTGCATCAGAAACTCACCTTGCTGACATTCTGATCATGGATAGTCAACCTCTAGAATTTTTGAAAAATGACTGCTTAACTATTTACCCACTTTAAATTAGATTCTTTGATTTTCATTGTTAGGATAATTGATATATTTTAAAGACTCATTATGGCTGTCACTTGGAGATAAGAGTGGAGAGGCAAGTAAACCACTGGAAAGTAATTCCACTGGGAGATACTATGGCTTAGAGCACACGCCCTGTGGAGACAGGAAAAGAGACAGAGCCAAGATGGGATTCATGACCACCAAAGATAAAACTATTAGATGGCTGGCTAGGAATATATATATATATATATATATATATATATATATATATATATATATTTTTTTTTTTTTTTTTTTTTTTGAGACAGGGTCTCGCTATGCAGTTCAGGCTGGCCTTGAGCTCACTTTTGTAGCCCAGGCTGGTCTTGAACTCGCACTGATCCTCCTGCCTCAGCCTCCCAAGTGCTGGGATTACAGGAGTGCACCACCACGCCTGGCTAGCTAGGAATATATGTTTTCATGGACATTCAGATTTTAGGGTATTTCGGCTAGGTGTAGTGGTATACACCTGTAATCCCACCACCTAGATGGCTGAGACCCAAGGATTGCAAATCCAATGCCAGATTGTCCTGGATAGTGAGACTATCTCTAAAAATATTATTTTCAAGGTAATTTAAACATAGATGTGAATTGCCCTGAGTCTCCAAGGGAGGCAAAGGATTTTCTGGGCAAAAGGGAGACAGATTGGGCATAGTACTTGGAATTAGAACTGTGGCAGAGAGAACAAACTGGTAGGGCAGAGGTGTGCATTGGAATGAAGCCATTAGGTTCATTTGGACAGGTAGAGGAGCACAGGAGGATAATTTCTGGAGAATGGAGGGGATCTGTCTATAAACCACTTGTCCTTTAAGGATGCTGTTAGGATTAAGTTGGATGAAGTTGGCACTGTGTTAGGCCCGGGCATACACCAGGACCTAAATAGATATCTTTATCATTGTTATTATATTTACAACAATCATATTTATTTATATTTAATTATATTTTTATTCCTCTATACTGTACATTATACTCACTCACATGCCTATATGTGTGTTGGTGAGTTATATGTTGTACAAGAACTGGAAAGAGAAGTATTAACATTTGGATTTTATAGGAGAAAATATATGGGTTACTTTTTCACTGATGACATTTCCTGGGAAGAGAAATAGCCCATAAAAATGATGGTAAAGGGCTGGGGAAATAGCTTCATGGCACAAGTGCCTGCTTGGCAAGCGCAAGGTCGTGAGTTTGAACCCCGGTCCTGAAAAAAAAAAAAAGAAAAGAAAAATGATGGTAAAAGGTGAATCAAATTAGTAAACAATATAAACAACAAAAACATTTTATTTTTAGTGCTGAGGTGTGGAGAGTCAATGGCTGTATGATTGATCTTCTATTTTTGAGACAAAATATTGCCAAAGCAGATTAAGAACTTTAAAAATTATTTATAATACTTGATATAATAATTATATCCATGGAAATTTAAGCTAAGGAAAACTTAACAAAAACTATGTACAAAAAAATCTCATTATAAAGTCATTTCTAAAAAAGGAACAGGTCAATCAAATACTTCTTTATATATATATATATATATATATATATATATATATATTTATTTATTTTTCTTGTTTCATAACCTTTATTTGTTTATTCACTCATTCTTATGGCCGGCTCAGCCCGCCCC
Source organism: Myocastor coypus (assembly GCA_004027025.1). Lineage (NCBI taxonomy): Eukaryota > Metazoa > Chordata > Mammalia > Rodentia > Myocastoridae > Myocastor > Myocastor coypus. The sequence goes on along the minus strand of PVJA010034709.1, from coordinate 3,912 downwards.
AAGGGCAGGACTGGCACAGCATGTGGGCCGGGGATCGAACCTCGGTCCCTGAAGCTGTCCAAGCTTTCCCAAGCAAGCGCTTTACACCACTGAGCCATCCTGCCAGGCCCTTTAAAGAACTTTTGTTTATTTATTTATTTTTATGGCCGGTTCAGTCTGCCCTGAGGGCAGGGCTGGCGCAGCATGTGGTGCCGGGGATTGAACCGTGGTCCCTGCAGCCGCCTAAGCTTTCCTAAGCAGGCGCTTTAGACCACTGAGTCATCCTGCTAGGCCAAAATTTTTTTTTTTTTTTTGGTCTTTTTGAGACAGGGTCTTGCTACGCAGTTCAGGCTAGCCTTGAGTTCACTTTTGTAGCCCAGGCTGGTCTCTAACTTGCACCAATCCTCCTGCCTCAGCCTCCCGAGTGCTGGGATTACAGGCGTGAGACACCATGCCCGGCTCTAAGAGAATATACATTACACAGCAACTGAAAAGAATGTTCAAGTTTATATTATATATTCTGCGCTACATTTTCCATTTTAACAAAAACAAAGACTTATATTAATAACTATGAATATGAAAATTAACTCTGATCTTTGAGTCTAGAAGAGTTTAGTAAGCAGAGAACCTTAAAAGTTTAATTTAAGATCGATGAAAGAATCTGGGATAAACACACTTTAAACATCAAGGACATGGGGTCAAACTCTCCTTTATTTTCAAAGGATTAAAATCATTCCATAAAGATGGGAGAAGAATGGTCACTTAGCAGAGGATGTAAATAAGAATTCAGTTAATAATTACGGTCTTGTCAGGTCTTCTAAAAGTTCTCAACTGGCTTTATGCACTCTGGGCATAGGAAGCATTCTTCATGATACTTTGAATCTCCATTCACATTCCAATGCAATTATTTGATTAATTTTTATTTATTATTTTTTTTCTTGTTTCAGAACTTTTGTTTGTTTGTTTGTTTATTTATTTTTATGGCTGGCTCAGCCTGCCCTGAGAGCAAGACTGGCACAGCATGTGGTGCCAGGGATCGAACCGCGGTCCCTGCAGCCGCCTAAACTTTCCTAAGCAGGCGCTTTAGACCACTAAGCCATCCTGCTGGGCCCAATGCAATTATTTTAGAACTGCTTAAGTCTTACAGGAAAGTGTAAACAATTCCCTCTTACATCTATTAACCTGGAGCATCAATTCTATTGTGCTGTAATAACTGGTTTGATTTTACTATATAAAAGGGAACTCCTTCACTGAAATATAGTAAACAATTTCAGTTTTTAAAAAGAAAGCCGTAGGCTGGCAGGGACAAGAAATTTAACAGAAAGAAAGGGATAAGTGTTTACCCAAAATATGTATCTTACCAGGGAGGATATAAAAATAAAATTATATCTGATCTTTGAGACTAAAACATGACATAAAGAATGAAAAATGTCTTCTGTGCTACTGAAAATGTGCTCAAATCTTACTTGCTGAGTGAAGACATCAGTCAGTCTGGTCTCCACAGGACTGGACTGACCTCCTGCAGTTGTGAAGTTGAATGAGACACATAACTGTTGCTGTGCTATATTAATCACTGAGGTTGTGTTTGTGATCACAGTCAAGCAGCCTGTTTTGATAGCCACTGTCAGCTTGGGATATTGCCCCTCCCCAAATTTCACTTTGCTTTGGGGTGCTGATGTGACTTTTATATCAGCTAAAAAATGCACTTGAAATAATAAATGTTATCCAGAATTTTTCTCCAATTGAGTGGGTTGTTTAGAATATCCAAGGCATTGTGCTGTCAAAAATGAAAGTCTAGGGCTGGTCAGACAGCTCAACAGACTAATATGCCTGCCTGCTTTGGCAAAGTGCAGTGACCAGGGTTTGATCAGTTCTGCTCATGCTGGCCCTGCCCCCAGGGTGCACTGAGATAGCGACTGAGACTGGATGTGGTGCCACACACCTGTAATCCCAGCACTTTGGATTGGGAGGCTGAAAACAGGAGAATCACAACGAGTCTGATCTATGTAGTGAAAACCTGTACACTCTGTAGACCTTGTCCTAAATTCATAATAAATAAATAAATAAATAAATAAATAAATAAATAAATAAATAAATAAACGAAAGTCTATTATTGAGTGATTTTATTCCTCTAGGGGTTGGGAGGATTTTGCTTTCATTTGGCATATGAAGAGAAGCTTATTTGAAGCTACTCTAGTTATATTTTGTAAAGATCAGTGTGTGTGTGTGTGTTTGTGTGTGTGTGTGGTTAAGCAAGTCAAAAAAGAGTTCATTGCATTGGATTAGCCTAAGGTTTATCTCCTGGCCTGTTTCCCCACAGAATTACATTAGCTTTCTTTTTTTTTTTTTGGCGGAGACCGGGGTTCGAACTCACAAACTTGCACTTGCCAGGCAGGCACTTGTGTTATGGAGCCTCCCTGGCCCCTATACATTAGCTTTCAAAAGGAGATCATTACTGACATATAACTTACACAACATAAAATTCACCCAGATTGAGGGAAAGAATTCAACAATTTTGGGCATATGTACAAGTGAAAGCTACCATCACCACAATCAATTTTATTTTTTATAGAATTTATTTATTTATTTGTTTGTTTATTTATCTATTTATTTATTTATTTGGTACAAGGTCTCACTATGCAGCTCGGGCTCATAGTGATCCTCCTGTCTCAGCCTCCCCATTTCTGGGATTACAGATGTGCATCACCACATCTCGTTTTGTTGACTGACACAGCACGCAGAGTTTCAGGGCTGGCATGGCATGCTACGCAGTACCTCGTCCTCAACTTGGGTCCTTGCGCTGACCAGGCAGGCACTTAGACCACCAAATTATCTCCCTAGCCCATCGCAATCAATTTTAGAACATTTATCACCTCAGAAAGAAGCTTCACAGTCTAGCAAATACTCCTTTTCTGGGATTCAGAAGAACTTCAGTATGACTGTCTATTCTGTTTCTAGAAACAAGTAAAATTAGATTTTTTTCTTTTTTTTTTTTTTTTGTATCAGGGATTGAACTCAGGACCTTATGTTTGCCAGGCAAATGCTTATTCTACTGAGCTATCTCCCCAGCCCAAAATTGGAATTTTTTTCTGAATAAAAATGATGATTTCTTTCCTTGTTTTATGAGAAAAGTAAGAAAAACACCTAACGTCTTTCTCTGCGATTCCTCATGGGGCCTCTTGCCTTTTGTCAGAAAAACAAAACCTCAACAAGCTGCACTCAGTGATGCAATAGCCTTTTACTACTGACTCATGAATCAGGCAGCAGCATCCCATCTGAAAGCAGAGGAACCTTCCAGGTATAAAAAGGGACTAAAGAAAACAGAAGAAATGGAAAAGGGATAGATTTGTCATTTCAATGTCACTGTACTGGTGAGGTTAAAGGGGAGGGGAATGTCCTCTTCATGCTATTCCAGGCTGCACTAGTTACTCTGACACTCCAGTTTTCTAGAAAACTGGTCTATTTCTAAATTTGATTTGGTTATGTGGCAGCTAGCAGTCTGGTCTGCGGGGGCCTAGAGTAAGAGCTCAGTCTCAGACAGTGACAGCCCTGAAAATTTTAGATGAACTCCTCATAGTGTGGACGCTCTTTGGCACAGAGAAGCTTTCTTGAGGCGCCCCACATACTCCGTACTGCATTTCTCACTTACTGTGGTTCATAGGACATTTATATTTTTGTTTAACATTATTGAGTTGCAAGTTATATTCAGTAACATGTGCCCACCTTAAAAGTGAGATTTAATATCTTGTGATGTATACCCAATATCTGTCTCCCCAAACAAAATATACATAGTCCTGTACCTCTCCAAAATCCCTCTTGCTCCCTCAAATTTAATCTTTTCGGGGCTGGGGAGATAGCTCCATGGCACAAATACCTGCTTGGCAAATACTAGGTCGTGAGTTTGAATCCAGGTCCCACCAAAAAAAAAAAAAA
>PVJA010034708.1:0-22324 GCA_004027025.1 Myocastor coypus | reverse complement strand
CCGTCAGGGAGTCCATCATTTTTCTATTCTCCTCTAATTTTTTATCGATGTCTTCTTTAATAGTATTGAAGTCTGTCATTATGGTTATCCTTTCTCTCTCTAATACAGAGATTATTTCTGTTCTGTTCTCCTTTCTACTTTTGTGTAGTTGTTCCTCTACTTGGGATGCTATTGATTTAGGCATGTCTTTGTCAACTTTGGATATTATTTCTGCTCTAACGTCCTCTATGCGTTTCTCCAGCCGTTTTTCCACTTCATGTATTTCTTTTTTTACTTCAGATGTTATCTCTGATCTCAGTTGCTCTATAAGTTTCTGCACTTGTGTGTCTGCCTCAGATGTTACCAATTCAGAGGTTTCATCTCTATGGTTCCTATTTTCTTCCATGATAGTGTCTTCTGTATTTGATTTGGGTGGGCACGGGCCCTGAGATTGCATCCTACTCCTTGTTGTTATCATTTTGTATGGAAGCGGCCTCTGTACTTTGGTGATGTTATGCTGTGTCTATGGGCATTTGGTCTGGACACTCCAAGTTGGTTCCTCTACAGAGGTTCCTGACTCTGTGCTGGAGCTCTGGCTGCTAGCTTCTGTGAATCCCAGCAGACGTGGTCTGTAGGTGGAGGTGGAGCTTTGGGATTGAGTAGTCCTGGTAGGCTCGTGGACCAGATCGGTTGGCAGAGAAGATGTTTGATGGGTTCGGTGCTGGAGGGTGGACCGCAGTGGTCGTGCAGCCTGTGCTACTGGCTGGGACTCGGTGGGACTGGAACAGGCAGTTAGTCGCAGGAGCGCAGAGGTGGGGCAGAGGGGCGCAGGCAGCTTACCCACGGCGGATGCGCGGCCTGTGCTACCGGCTGGGACTCGTCGGGACTCAACTTTATTTATTTATATCATGCCCAGCTCAGCCTGCCCTGGGGTTGGGGCTGGCGCAGCATGTGGTACTGGGGATCAAACTGTGGTCCGTGTGGTTGCCTAAGCTTTCCTAAGCAGGCGCTTTAGACCACTGCAGCTGTCTCGCCGGCCCTACACTCGCCAAATATAAACGTGACCGAGACTCATCATCTTGACCAGGTTTGGTGGTGCACACGTGTCACCCCCTGCACTGGAGGCTGAGGCAGGAGGATTGCTGCAAGTTCAAGGCCAGCCTGGGCTACAAAGTGAGCTCAAAGTTAGCCTGAAATGTATAGTGAAATTGTGTCTCAAAAAGATGAAAAATGGTTTTGTTTTAAAAAAAAATGAGCGTGGCATGCACAATATTTTGTTGTCAGTTTTAAAGTACAAGTGTATGTTCATTAGTCCTGAAGGTGAGACCCAGGTCCCAAGCTGTGAACCGGAAGAGCACTGTGAGGAAGACAGGAAGGACAGCATTCACGAAGAGGCAAGCACCATCACTTCTCGGGAGCCGATGCCTGTGACTTCTGGAGAAAGCCCACCACCACCACTTGCAGGTAGGCGCACCACGTTGGTCTCGGGCCGGGCACTTCCACTGAACTTTTCTTTTTTTTTTTTTTTCTCTGAACCTCTTTTTAAAAATTTTCCCCCTGAGGCTGGCTCAACCCACCCTGAGGGTGGGGCTGGCTCAGCGTGTGGTGCTGGGGATTGAACCACCGTCCCTGCACTGGCCTAAGCAGATGCTTTGGACCACTGAGCTGTCTTGCCACCCCCCGCCCTTTGTTCTTTGAACTTCTAAACTCATTTTATTTATTTATCTTTTTGGCGGAACTGGGGATTGAACTCAGGCCCTGTGCTTGCCACGCAAGCGCTTATTCTACTGAGCTATCTCCCCAGGCCCTCTAAAGTCGTTCTTGCTTGACAATTCTAAATAGAGAGCCATGTAATTTCCTTGTTGGGCTGGCCATGGTGGCACCCCTGTCATCCCAGCACTGGAAGGCTGAGACAAAAGGATCTTTTCAAGTTAGGCCAGCCTAAGCTACATGAGACCCTGTCTCAAGAGAAAGAAAAAAAAAAAACCTAGTCTGCAGATAAATTCACAGAGGTAGCCTTGGGATAGGACTAAAAGCGGGAAGGACCCTGCTGGAGTCTGCTCTGATAGGCTCACACCTGCAAGCCCCACAGCCCCTGAGGCTGGGGCTAAAGGATTACAGCCCCAGCCCAGCCTGGGCCACAAGGGGGCTCACTGAGACACTGTCTCAAAATTGTAGAAGCCCTGGGTTCAGTCTCCAGTATCACAAAAACATATATTACGGAATGGATCTTTACTCTAGCACCTGCAATAGGCCACATCTGGATTGTTCCTTGATAGCAGATCATTGCCCACACCATGTTAAAACAAGCTATTCTGGGATCCGGCAGGATGGCTCAGTGGTCTAAAGCGCCTGCTTAGGAAAGCTTGGGCGGCTGCAGGGACCATGGTTCCATCCCCAGCACCACATGCTGTGCCAGCCCTGCCCTCAGGGCAGGCTGAGCCAGCCATAAAAATAAGCAAATAAACAAACAAAAGTTCTGAAACAAGAAAAAAATAAAATAAAATAATGTTTTTAAAAAAGCTATTCTGAGCCGGGCGTGGTGGCTCACGCCTGTAATCCCAGCACTTGGGAGGCTGAGGCAGGAGGATCATTGTGAGTTCGAGACCAGCCTGGGCTACAAAAGTGAGCTCAAAGCCAGCCTGAACTGCACAGTGAGACCCTGTCTCAATAAATAAATAAATAAATAAATAAAAATAAAAAAGCTATTCTGTGCTGCTGCCCTGTGAGAGCAAAATGCCATGGCCTTGTGCATGCTAGGCCAGCACTGCACCCCGGAGCCCCTTTGCCAGGTTTGCACTCATCATAGATGTTTTCTTTCTCATTATGTGTTTGAAGAGTGGGAGTGTGGAGTAAGATCACACCACCAGGCACATTGCAAGCCTTGCTTGTTCATAAGCAAAAAAGTCATTGCCAACCATCTTTCGCTACTCCCTCCCTTTTGCAGAAGGTTGGTTCTTAGAATAGTGTGGGTTAGAGCAGAGCATTTCCCATGTATGTACATAGATGGAGAGTGTTTATGTCCCCTGTCATTCCTAGGCTGACACTGGGCTGTCTCTTGCTTCACCCGTAGCTCCTGTGCTGCGTGAGGTATGCCGAGGTGCCTGCACTGTCCATTGTCATGTGGCACCAATTCCCTGTTCGTAGTGCTGGGTGGGCAAGGATGTATTGAGTCTGTGACTTCTGCATCTCAGTACTGGGCTGCATGAGATAGAAAAGAGCCACCAGCGAGGCACTGAGAGCTCACCTAAGCAGGCAGACTCCTCAAAACTAAAAAACCAATGATAGCTGGGCTTTAGGAGAAGTTCGATGCTGAGCACCTGCAGGTCAGGACAGAACGCATGCCATCATGACACACAGCAGCTCTCCCTCACGTGTCCATGTGGTGTTAACCTCTGCACTCTCACTGTGTTGCAGTGAAAAGTCTGTCCCCGTCGCCGGAGTCCTCAGCGTCACCAGTGCCATCCACCCAACCGCAGCTGACAGAAGGCTCGCACTTCATGTGTGTGTAACTCGGAAGTACGTTGTTTCTGCCTTGCTCTCACTGTTGCGTTTGCTACTTGAAGAAGCACCTGCCCACTGGGGACCTGGTCTCTGGGGACCAAACCCAAGGACAGTTGACAGAACTGAGGGCCACAAGAGTGAATGCATCAGTGCTCAGATTACACCTGGCCCATGCAGGGCCCATAGTGACCTACAGCATGACAGCCTTTCTCTGTCTTATTTAATCAGTGGTAAAAGCACCCAAGGATGCAGGGATGCCCTCCCCATTCCTTCTAGAGCTGGAGCCCAGGGCCCTGTGGTCTCCCCGACTGGTCATGTGGTCACCAAGGTTTTAGCCAGTAGGATACATCCACTCACAGGCATGTGTTAGTAATTTTAAAGGACAAAGATGTTTATGCCGGGCGTGGTGGCTCACGCCTGTAATCCCAGCACTCGGGAGGCTGAGGCAGGAGGATTGGTGCAAGTTCGAGACCAGCCTGGGCTACAAAAGTGAGTGCAGGACCAGCCTCAACTGCATAGCGAGACCCTGTCTCAAAAAGACAAAAAAAAGATGTTTATGACACAACCCACTGGGTGAAGTGTTAAAATCTCTATAAACAAAGGTGGCTGTTATAACAGGGAAGAGTTGAGCCCTTCTTGAACAGTATTCTTTAGTCCACAGTTCTGGACATGAGAATTATCATCTCAGGTAACTTTTACACTTCACAGGTGCTCTGGGTGTTGCTCAGTAGTGGCCACCTGTGTGTGTGTGTGTGTGTGTGTGTGTGTGTGTGTGTGTGTGTGTGTGTGCAGTGCTTATTTTCACCTATAAAACTGTAAGGTACAAAATAACTTTTATGCTTCCCTGCATTTTCCTCCCAGTGTGAGGGCTCAGCGCTTTGAAGGCCTTGGCCTTGCCACCCACCAGTGGCCAAGAAGCAAGTGCAAGCAGCAGATACACAACACCACTCCGACCTCACCTTAGAATTTTAGGTCCTCAAATGAGGACAAATGCTAAGCTGACAATTTATCCAGAGTGTTTCTTTTCTGGGATCTACTTCCATTTCCACCTCTCTGTAGCCACTATAATTTTTATCATACACACCACCCTGCCATCACTATCTGTAGCTCTTATTTGCTGCCGAGTCTCCCCAGGGCCTGGTGAAAGCTTGTATTCATCTGCACCTCCGTGGGTGCAGGCCTCACATCCCGGTGCCTGGCCTCTCTGTGTATCTCCCGTTTCAGTAAGTGGCCTGTGCTACTAGTACAGCGCACTGGACCCAGGTTACAGAACTACATGCCCCTATGGTTTCTCCCCACAGAGTTGGTAGATGGCCTCTGCCTGAGAAAGGAGCTATGCATTCAGAGCCATGCCCCAATTTTGTGGTTTTGTAAATGAACTGCAATTCATTGTACACAGACCTTTCTGATAATAAAGACTCTTCAGCCAGGTGTGGTGGCGCACGCCTGTAATCCCAGCACTCAGGAAGCTGAGGCAGGAGGATTGGTGCGAGTTCGAGACCAGCCTGGGCTACAAGAGTGAGCTCAAGGCCAGCCTCAACTGCATAGTGAGACCCTGTCTCAAAAAGACCAAAAAAAAAAAAAGACTCTTCAGAGTTAAAACTCTAGTACAGGGCTGAACTAGGTAGCTCAGCAAATTAAAGCACCTGCTTAGGCAAACACGGGGGCAGGGAGGGGTTCGATCCCCCAGCCTACATGCTGGCCCCACCACCAAGGTGCACTGAGAGGGTGATTGACACTGGTCGTGGCGGCATTCACCTGTAATCCCAGTGCTTGGGAGGGTGAACACAGGTGGGTCACTACAAGTCCAATCTACATAGTGAGACCTGCAGACCCTGTGCTAAGTACATTAAAAAAATAATAATTAAAAATAAACTCTAAGGGGCTGGGGAGATAGCTCCGAGGCACAAGTGCCTGCTGGGCAAGTGCAAAGTCGTGAGTTCGAACCCTGGTCCCACAAAAAAAAAAAAAAAAACAACAACAACAACAAAAAATAAACTCTAAGCCAGGTGTGGTGGCTCATGCCTGTAATCCCAGCACTTGGGAGGCTGAGGCAGGAGGATTGGTGCGAGTTCGAGACCAGCCTGGGCTACAAAAGTGAGCTCAAGGCCAGCCTCAACTGCATAGCGAGACCCTGTCTCAAAAAGACAAAAAAAAATAAAAATAAACTCTAGGGGCCCAGCGGGATGGCTCAGTGGTCTAAAGCACCTGCTTGGGAAAGCTTGGGCAGCTTCAGGGACCGCGGTTCGATCCCCGGCACCACATGCTGTGCCAGCCCTGCCCTCAGGACGGGCTGAGCCGGCCATAAAAATGAGTGAATAAACAAACAAACAAAATAAATAAATAATTTAAAAAATAAATAAATAAATAAACTCTAGTACATTCCCAGATTCATTGAGGCTTTGCTTTTTGTGTGTTTTTTGCTTTTGTTTCAAGAACCAGGGATATTACACACATTACTGAGGCCCAGTTACTGCCAGGTATTTTCTAGCCTCACATCATGTTGCCACCACAAATGAAAAAGCCCATTACTTTCTCACTTCCCACTGTGCCTTTTATTGTTCTTCTTTACAGTGCCAGGGATGGAGCCCAGGGCCCCACACAGGCTGGGCAAGGCTGTACCCCCGAGCCGCACCCCAGCCATGTGCCGTACAGTTACCCGGCTGAACCAGCAGTTCTGGCAGGACCTAGGACAGCTTTATGAATGGACTGCATTATAGGCAGCGTTCACGCAGTTAGGCAACTCTCTGCCTATTGCCTTGATCTTTGGATTCAGCAACACATTTGGGCGCATGTTTCTGTTCTGAATTGCCCTTTAATTACATCTTGTTTCTTTGTGAATTACACTCAGGGAAGTGAAGAAAAACTATCTGTCCTTAAGTTGTGTTTTAGGATTTCTGTGCCCATGCTTGTCTTCTCTGTTGCTGGGCCTCTTGTCAGTTCCTCTGGGAGGCAGGTGTTGCTTGGCTTTGCGGGTGTCAGAGTAATTTCCTCTTCTTCCTTTGCAGCTCCACTGACGTCTGTTGAAGTCTCCCATGGCCCTTCAGCAGTGTAAGAAGATACTGTACAGTATACCTTAAATCTATGAAATTCATAGTTCTGATGCTTTTGACCCCAGAGCATCATTTTATCACTTCTGGAAAACGTTCATTCCAGAACAGCTTTAAGGCCCACGCACTCCGCACCACGTGTCCGCAATGCTTGCCGCTCCCCAGCCCCCAGGTGATGGTGCTGCTCTGCCCGCAGCCTTCGCCAGTGCTTCCTCAGTTGCCGTCTCCAGATTTGATGTTTCTTAAGTCTAGGCAAATTTATATTGCTTTTTGCTTTTTGGTACACAGAGTTAGTTATTATTTCCAATGAAGCTTGGTTTTTTGGTTTGTTTTTGGTTTTGTTCTCTTCTCACCATTCTGGCTACTGCAGTGCTTTATTTCACTCCTGATTTGTAAAAATTATATATATATATATATATATATATATATATATATATATATATATATATATATATTTAAAATGTGCCATTTTCTTACTGCTGAGTGAAGTACGTCCTGTTTTCTGCTACAATTCTTTCTCAGATTGCAATGTCAGCAGTTACTGCCGCTCGTCAGCTTAAACACCAATGTTATCGCTTACCTTTTCTTAAAAGAACAATTAAAAGTGTAGGTATCTTGAAGTACTGGATTATACTTCATTGGAATAGATGTGTACAGCAATAAGCAGGTTTTCAAATCCAGTACCTAGTTTGTGTACAAATGTAATTATGTTCATTGTGTATATATTATACAATGAGCACATGTAATGTATTAAAGGCTACTTACTATTGTTCAAATGCAAATGTTCATATCTCATTTCTTTTTTATCATGTTAAATAAATGTTGATGTTCTTAGATCACTTGTGTTAAGAGTTCTTCCCATCTAAAATGCAGCCTTGCACACCTGCAGTGTCACGCAGTGGCAGTACTTGCCTTGCATGCGCAAAGTCCTGAGTTCAGTGAAAGAAAAAGAAAAGGACCCCTGAGACTGGTGAAAGAAAAAGCAGTCTGTTTACCATGGAACCCTGGAGCACACCATAAAAGGACTTGTCTGTCCGACCCTCCCATCTCACAGAGGGGAACAGGCCCCAGGAGTAAGCTGGCTTGCGCCCTAATCTTGTTACCTGTGACCACGGTGCAGGCTGTGGGCCCTTGGCCTTCCATTTTAGCAGCTCATCCCAGTGGGCAGGTTTAGTTTTGTGAAGTCTTCCCGCGCCCCACTGTGGCAAGGGATTGGCTGGAGAGGGCGCATAGGGTGGTCCAGGCTGTGTCCAGGCAAGGACCCAGAGCCACTTGCCTAAGCACGGTTCCCACGACACAGTCTTTGCAGATGTTCACGCTCTTCAGAGTCAATTACATCTTCTTCCTCTGTCTGCTTTTGTCCAAGCTGCATATTGTTCCCAGAGTGCAAGGCGAGCTGCTGCTTTGGATTCCTGCATAGTGGCTCCCATCAAACTGGCACCGCTCAGGCTTCCTTTCTTCTACATGTTCTGCTAAAGAGGATTTAGCATCGTCCCATATGCAGATGGCTATGAATTCACATGCAGCTTGATGCAGGCAGAGGTGGACACAGGCTGAAGGGGAAGGGGCACACCCGTCGGTGCTGGGCAGCGAGCTCTCACCCAGCTGGCAAGTGCATTTTGAAAGCTTCCACCCTGTTGTGCATTTTCATATATGATACCTGCAGCTTCTCATAAGCTGAAAGTGTTCAAAAAGATACAATTCTTAAAAAAAAAAAAAAAAAAGGATACAATTCTTGGCACCCTGGAAATTCTGATTCTTAATGTTATATCAGTTCTTTAGTTTCAGAGTATGGGAGTGTGTTTGCGCACGCACACTTGAATATGCTGTGAGCTCAGCTCTGCCAGGGCTTGCACACACTCAGCGAACACCTGCTCCCAGACCTGCATCCTCAGCTACCTTTTTTGTTTGGTTTTAGTACCAGGAATCAAACCTAAGCCCTTAAGCTTGCAATGAGCTTTACACCCAGTTAATTTTGTTGTCTTTTTGAGACAAGGTCTCACTATGCAGTTCAGTCTGGCCTTCAGCTCACTTTGTAGTCCAAGCTAGCCTCAAAATTGCAATGACCTCCTGCCTCAGTCTCTTGAGTGCCAGGGTCAGAGACATGTGCCACCGCACCCAACCTCAGCTTGCTGTTGTGTCTTTCTGTCAGAGACCAGGTCCCACTAAGTTCTCCAACACTTGTGATCCTCTTGCCTCAGCCTGCTAAGTAGCTGGAGTTACAGGAGAGCACCTACATCTCCAGGTGTTATATTAGCTTATAAAATATATCCAACAAAATCAAATATGGGGGGCTGGGGAGATAGCTCCGTGGCACAAGTGCCTGCCTGGCGAGTGCAAGGTCGTGAGTTTGAACCCCAGCTCCGCAAAAAAAAAAAAATCAAATATGGTACCGGCACCCCTATCATCCACTTTATTCATTATTTATTATTGTCTTTTTGAGACAATGCCTTGCTATGTAATTCGAGCCGGCCTCGAGCTCACTTAGTAGCCCAGGCTGGTTTTGAACTTCTTAGAGTCTCCTGCCTCAGCCTCTTGGTACTGGGGTCACAGGTGTGCACCACCACACCCAATTTTATCATCAACTTATTTTTTCTTTTTTTTTTAATGGAACCAGGGATTGAACTCAGGACCTTGCACTTGCCAGGCAGGCACTTATACCCCTGAGCTATCTCCCCAGCCCCTTATCATCCACTTTAAAAGATGCAATAAGCATTCTAATAGAAAACTAAATTTACTCCATTTCTTTTTCTCCTTGAACTTGTTTACATTTTACTTCTCCATATTATATTACAGCAAACTGTGGTCTTTTCCAGTATTGTAATTGTTTTTGTTTTTGTTTCAGTGTTGGGGATTGAACTCAGGACCCTGCACTTGCCAGAGAAGTGCTTATTCTACTGAGCTATTGCCTCTAACTCTGCTAAATTCTGTGAGATCTTTGTGCAGCTGCTGCAGTGTGTCACTCAGCAAGCTAGGAGGTTATAATATAAATCCCCTGGCCTGAAAGTGGAGGCACTCGAGCACAAGTGGCTCAGAGGCAGGGCCCATCTGTTGAGGGTAGGCAGGAGCTCCTCCTCGGAGCTGGACTTGTTTAGTACAAAGCTGTATGGGGATGTGGGCCTGCAGAGAACAGAGCCTGGGGCACTAGAGAAAGAGTGAGGTCAGAAGGTTGCACAGTGATAGAGTCCCTGACCCAGTGATAGAATAACTGCTCCCAGGGGAGTGCAGTGTGATAAGAGTGCCTGCACCATGATTGACAGAGTACCTGTCCTGGTGATAGGGTACTTGCCGCTTAAGCACAAGACCTTGAGTTTCATTCTTAGTGCTGCAGGGAGGACATGAGAGGGAAGTGGAGAGCCTGTAATCTCAGCACTCCAGAGGCTGAGGCAGGACGATTGCCTGAAACCCTGTCTGGAAACTAACAAAAAGAAAAACAGTATGTGTAATGTTACTGATTTATGCTCACTTGTGCTTTCCCCACGTATGAGGCATAGTGTAGTTGGAGCAAACAGCAGTTTAGTTTAGGGTTGGGCTTAGAATACTCATTCTAAAGTTAGAACTGCTGTTCCATTCAACTGTACCACTTTGAAATACACCTAAGGAATTAGAGCCAGTTTTTTAAGCAACCTCCATAGTGATTTCCTTAGAGTTGGGAGCCGCAGGAAGCCAGGAAATCCATCAACTGCGTGTAGGTGAGACTGGGCCTCAGTGCCTAAAGCAAACCCCAGTGCTGAGAAAAACATCCAGGCTGATTCAGGCCAGCTATTAGTCGCTAAGCAACCTTGTGTCATGTGGTACAAACTTTGCAGAAGTATAAAGGATCTTTTTTTGTGTGAGTTGAGTTAGTCTTGCCCATCAGGCAGACTGGCAACCACCTACCCCAGGCTTTGTCTTGTGTTTCTCATTCCTACCGCTGTGTCTCCCTGGGGTAAAATCATTTGCAGTAAGAACCTACACCTTAGCCGGGTGTGGTGGCTCACACCTGTAATCCCAGCACTTGGGAGGCTGAGGCAGGAGGATTGGTGCGAGTTCGAGACCAGCCTGGGCTACAAAAGTGAGCGCAGGACCAGCCTCAACTGCATAACGAGACCCTGTCTCAAAAAGACAAAAAAAAAAAAAAAAAAAAAGAACCTACACCTTTAGTGGCTGTACTAATTTACAATCCCACCAAAAATAGGAAGGGTTCCTCTCCCTGTACCACCTACCCGACATCCTGGGGTGGGGTGGGGTTGTTTTTTTCCTGCTTGTTTTTTGGTTTTTTGAGACACAGTCTCACAGTGTAGGCCAGGCTAGCTCCGAACTCAGGGATGGAGAATATACAGTGACTACTGTAGGCCCCAGAGGCCTCCACAGAGAAACGCACCATGGGGCTGGCAGTGGAAGCAGCCAGCTGCTGGTGAGTTATTCGGGTTCAGATGTTCCCCAGGAGAGGGCCTGTCCAATGGGCATCTTGGAGGTAGACCCACTGACTCAGAACTCAGAGCAGCTGCAGGCTCCATCTGGGGGCTCCTGATGTTAGGCGGAGGCAGAGCTGAAGTGCAGGAAGGCAGCAGGTCAAGGAACCAAGCTCAGAGCAGCAGAGGGCCAAGTGCAAGCCATTGGGAGGCACAGTGGAGTTTTGCAGGCTAAACTAATCAGGGCCCAGCCTCCCAGTCGGAAACCAGCCTGAACTTCATGAAACTAATGGCACAGGCTCTAGGGATTAACCACTACTCCACCATGCATCTACAGCTGGCACCTGTGATCCCAACACTTGGGGTCTGGGGTACAGGGTTTGAGTTGTGAGTTTGAGTCCAGCCTACAAATAAAAAGTCCACATCTGCCTTGCTGGGAATAATCAACCTTGATCTGGTGGACTCTGTACCAGTGATAGCAGAGACAGGCCTTGGGGTTTTTTTCTTTTTTTTTTTCTTTTCTTTTTTTTTTTTTTTTTTTTTTTTTTTTTTTTTTTTTTTTTTTTTTTTTTTTTTTTTTTTTGTCTTTTTGCGACAGGGTCTCGCTATGCAGTTGAGGCTGGCCTTGAGCTCACTTTTGTAGCCCAGGCTGGTCTCGAACTCGCACCAGTCCTCCTGCCTCAGCCTCCCGAGTGCTGGGATTACAGGCGTGAGCCACCACGCCCGGCTGGGGTTTTTTTTCTTAATTTTTCTTGTTTTGTTTTTTGTGGCACTGAGGATGATTGTTCTTGTTTTTATATGAGGGTGAATGCAGTTGCCAGTTCTGTTGCTGTTCTGTTAGGGTCTTGTTTTTAGTTCTTCCTTCTTGCTTTCCCTCCTGCTGTCTTCACCAGTTTCCCAAAGTTTGCATAATCTTCCTTTTTGTCCTCGGGCCTCACTTCTAATCTCCTCTTCTTCTTCTATTTCTTCTAAACCTTTTAAAATTTTCTCCCCTGGGCCAGCGAGATGGCTCAATGGTCTAAAGTGCCTGCGGAGGAAAGTTAAGGCAAGCGCTGCGACCGCTTCTCACTCCCTGGCACCACCTGCTGCGCACCCCCACCCCAGGGCAGGCTGAGCCAGCCACAACACAAACAAATATATAAGGTTTAAGGGAAATAATTTTTTTTTTTTTTTTTTTTTTTTTTTTTTGTCTTTTTGACACAGGGTCTCGCTATGCAGTTGAGGCTGGCCTTGAGCTCACTTTTATAGCCCAGACTGGTCTCAAACTCGCACCGATCCTCCTGCCTCATCCTCCCGAGTGCTGGGATTACAGGTGTGAGCCACCACGCCTGGCTTAAGGGAAATAAATCTTTAAAAATCTTTAAAAAAAATTTTTCGTCCCTGAGGGTAAAAGCACCACATTGAGGGTGTATTTACTATACACAATTCTCTGGGTATGGGGGGAGAGTACCAGGAATTGAACTAAGGACCTCATGTTTGTCCGGCAGGTGCTGGCTAAATCCCCTTTCTGTTTTAGTTCAGCTTTTGTTATATAACTGCAAATCTGGTCCATACAATTAAAATAGATAACCACAGTTGGTCCATTTATAGGCTGTCTGATGCTGTCGTTGCTGTTGATTGTACTACTTTAGCCAAGGAGATGTAATTGCTCTAGTCATTTATTCTTCCGGATATACCAAGACCAAGGTAGCCTAAGGGTCATAAATATAATTATAGGCCAAATAGGCAGCAGCGTCTCATAGCTAATAAATTGAAAAAGTGAATCTCCAACTCATAGCAGTCCTCCTGCCTCAGCCTCCCAAGTGCTGGGACTACACACATGGACCAGCAAGCAGGCCTACAATTTCAGTTCTTATACCTTGGTCTCTGACCCATTATTGATTTTTGTACAGGGTGAAAGATAAGAATCCAGTTTTAATCCTTATAAGAGAATAGTTTTCCCAACACCATTTGTGAAAGATGGTCCTCATCACTTTCTTGTCACTGACACCCACAGCTCACTTTCTTTGGGCTCATGGCAGAGGAAAAGGTGCTCAAGCAGTGGCACAGAGCAGCAAGAGGAAGAGACAGACCCTTGGAGATCAAGCCCTCGGTTCCCTTCCCGCCTCAAAACCTGAGGCTTTGGGTACATTTCTGAGTTTCAGAGCTGACCTACAGTGGCACAGCGTTTTCCTGTCAAGCACAAGGCCCTGAGTTCAATCCTTTTTTTTTTTTTTTTTTTTTTGGCAGGACCAGGATTCACAACCTTGCCAGGCAGGCACTTGTGCCAAGGAGCTATCTCCCCAGCCCCTGAGTTCGATTCTTGGTACCTAAAAAAAAGAGACTCCCTCAACAGATCTGAACTGTAATAGGGACTTCTTTTTTTTTTTTTTTTTTTTTTTTTTTTTTTTTTTTTTTTTTTGTCTTTTTGAGACAGGGTCTCGCTATGCAGTTGAGGCTGGTCCTGAGCTCACTTTTGTAGCCCAGGCTGGTCTCGAACTTGCAGCAATCCTCCTGCCTCAGCCTCCCGAGTGCTGGGATTACAGGCGTGAGCCACCACGTCCGGCTTATAATAGGGACTTCTAAGTCAGGATCATATTGACATGGAAGAAATGGAATCCCAGCCAGGCATATGTCAGATGTGCAGAGTTTGTGTCCCCTGCAATCGAAGAGTAAATGCCAAAGAACAAGGAAAGTTAAAAGTGGGAAAGGTAGGTCAGTTGGGGAGGCTGAGGCAGGAATATCACCCTGAGTTCAAGACCAGCCTAGCTTACACAGGGAGATCTTCTCCTCCCAGCCCCTGAAAAAAGCAAAAGGTTTGAGAGCTTCTGGGAAATGAGAGAGGTCCTACGTAGGTGGCAAGGAGGACCTTTCTGTATAGCGAAGTCGTAAGAGAGCGTGACTATAATCAACCAACAAGATTACAAATGCAACAGTCCCTTGCTGTTTCGGGGTTTGACTTTCATGAATTCACTGTTTTATGGGGTTTAAAAAAACTATTATGGATTTTTTGATATATCACAGGATTTTTGCATTACCATACAGTATACATATGTTGTTAAAATTACATAGGTTTATGAGTTTAGAAAATGGTTAACAAGTGTTTTTAAAAGTGTGGGAAAGGTTTATAAGAGTGCAAAAGGTTTATAAGAGTGTGGGAAAGGTTTATAAAGCCTTAAAAAATAAATACTGATATAAATATAACATCACTACTTCGCTGATTTTCACTTATTGCAGGGGGTCTGGAATATAACCGGCTGAGTGCGATCTCCTGTGCTGAGGCATGAAAACATCCAAGAAAACACACAAAGACCCACATACATGGACACACACATGCATGGACAGGTGGAGGGAGATGCACACCACAGCCAGGGCCTGGCATGACACCACATGCCTAGAATCCCACTGGGGAGGCTGAGGCAGGAGGATGGCAGCAAGTTCAGGACTAGCCTTGAACTTCCTAGAGAGCTCAAGACCAGCCCAGGGTACACAGCACGGCTTCATTTCAGTAAAAGCAAACAACAGCAAAGTGCAAAATAAAAAGGACTGGAGACCTAGTTCAGAAATACACAGCTTGGTTAGCATGCATGAATTCCTGGTGCTGGAGAACAAATGTGTTGTGTTTTTTGTCTTTATGTACTTGGTACAGGGTGTTACTGTGCAGCTCAGACTCCTAATGATCCTTCTGTTTTCAGCTTCCCCAGCACTGAGATTACAGGCATACACCACCATGCTGGGTCTCGGTGGCCAGGCTGGCTCAAGGCACAAGGCCACTGAGCTACCTTTTCTGGCCCCTGTTGTATTTTGTTTTGAAACAGGGTCTCCCTGTGCTGTTTAGGCTGAGCTTGAGCTCACTGTGTGGGCCAGGGTGGAATAAAACTTTCAGTGAGGGGCTCCACCCTGGGGGATGCTGAGCTGGACCACCAAGACAGGCGTGGTGGCACATGCCTGTAGTCCCAGCGCTGGGGAGGCTGAAAACAGGAAGATCACTACAAATCACGCCACCATGCCCGACTCAAGTAATGGTTGTTAGTTTACTTATTTTTCAAGACCCTCTCCTTCTGCAGTCGTTAACTCCCTCTCACTGTCTGTGACAGCTCCACTGCTGCAGAGCTGAGGTACAAGCGAGCGTCCCGTGCCCCACCTTCCACTGGTGATGTCTAATGAGTCTACTTGATTTTGCAAGACCGCAGTGAATATTCCCTGTATCACGTGATCTACTCACATGAGTATTTCCACAGCAGGTGGCTGCAAAATCATCTTCATTCAATTATAGAACGTGGCATTCTAGGAGACATAGCCATTTCCTTTGGGTCTGAAGTTAATAAGGTTTGAGTCAACTTTCTTCCTTGGACATTTGTGCTTTGAAAAAAGTCTCCACCACACGATCTCTACACCCTTAAAAAGCTACAGCTGGGGAAAAGGATGTCCTCTCCCGAAGGGTTAACACTTGCATTTTTCTAAAGCTCCTGGAAAATGTCTTCCCCATCTGGAAGGACAGAATGGGAAGGAAGGAACACTGAAGTCATTCTGAAGGAATGTGTCCGGCTGGAGGAGGGCCGGCTGCCTGCCACCCAGCCGTCAGGCGCTCTCTGACGTAACGTTTTCAACTCCAGGCTTACAGAAATGAAAATCCCATTTGGCGCTCAAAAATTCTTTAGATGGAGTTAACTCACACACCATCTGACCAAATTCAGCAGGCCAGGCTCGGGGAGAGCGCGTGTTCTTATTATCCTGTTGTGGGCTTTGTGTAGAATTCATGTGGGGAAGTTAGCTTGGCAAGAGCTGCCTCTAAATTCAGGTTTTGTACCTAATTACCTTTGGCCTGCATCCCCATTTCCTCCCAAGCAGTCATTGTCTCGCCTCCCCTCAAAGCAAACTTTCTGAATCATTGTCTCTTATAATCTTTTAAAGAGACCAGGGAGATAGCTCCGTGGCACAAGTGCCTGCCTGGCAAGTTGTGAGTTCGAACCCTGGTCTCACAAAAAAAAAAAGTGAAAAAGAAAGAAATATAATCTTTTAAAAATATACCCAGATAGCTCAGTGCCATAAGCGCCTACTTTGCAAGCACAAGGTCCAGAGTTTGATCCCTGGTACTAAAAAAATATACAGATAGATAAGAAAACCTATGCTCGGGGCCTGGCGGGATGGCTCAGTGGTCTAAAGCGCCTGCTTGGGAAAGCTTGGGCGGCTTCAGGAATACCGCAGTTCGATTCCCCGGCACCACATGCTGCGACAGCCCTGCCCTCGGCTGAGCCGGCCATAAAAATGAGTGAATAAACAAAGATTATGAAACAAGAAAAAAATAAGTAAAATAAAATAATTCTTAAAAAAAAAAAAAAAGGTCAATCAATATAATCCCAGCACTTGGGAGGCTGAGGCAGGAGGCTCAGTGCGAGTTCAAGACCAGCGTGGTCTACAAAAGAGAGCTCAAGGCCAGCCTGAACTGCATAGTGAGACCCTGTCTTAAAAAGACAAAAAAAAAAAAAAGACTGGGTACAGTGGTGCACACCTGTAATCCCAGCTCTTGGAAGGCTGCAAAAAAGCAGATCGCTCAAGTCTGATCTAGTAGTGAGACCTTGAACACCCTGTAGACCCTTCCTTAAAATAAAATAAAATACGTACAATAAATCTGTAATCTCAAAATGGGAATGATGCAGGCATTGTATTCAGGATGGGTGCAAACCACGCTAAGGTCTTCGGAGCTCTGGATCTTCAGGTAGGCGATTATGCCTGTGGTGGTTGGAGTATGGGAGGCCTGGGGCCTAAGGAAGGTAAGCAGTCAGCAGGTGGGGATAAGGGGGATCTCAGCCGGAAGCAACTTACCTGGACAAGCATTTAAAACATGGAGCAGGAAGGGGCTGTGGAGACAGCTCCGAGGCATAAATACCTGCCTGCCAAGCACAAGCTCAATACCTGGTACAGCAAGAAAAGAACCACACGGGACACAGCATGTCACCGGGTGATGCAAGGGCCGCTGTTTCAGTGCACTTTAAAATACTTCCTTCCCAACAGTGGAATGCACTTGCCTGTGAGTGGATTTAGTCTGTCAGGGAGCCCAGGTGAGTCACTGCAGCTCCGCCTTGTGAGCAACCCTGCTCCCAGGAAACATTTAGGAGCCCTGGTCAGCAAGCTAGTCCCCTACACACACACCCCCGGGGGCTACTCGAGCAGCTCGAGGATCTGTAGTGAAGTTTATACCAGAAGGTTCATTAATTAGCAGACAGGATGTTAGGAATGAAGGGTGGCCCCCATGCATGGTGGCTGGGAGGATTTCACCAGCAGTCTCAGTTACTTCTTATTTGTT
The DNA here is from genome assembly GCA_004027025.1 of Myocastor coypus. Taxonomy (NCBI): domain Eukaryota; kingdom Metazoa; phylum Chordata; class Mammalia; order Rodentia; family Myocastoridae; genus Myocastor; species Myocastor coypus. The sequence continues at coordinate 5,111 of PVJA010034708.1, read as the reverse complement.
GCTGGGACAAAATACCCAACCTTCAAAATGAAGGAGAGAAAGGTCTACTTAGCTCACAGTTCATGAGGTTTTAGTCTGCATTTGGCTTGGTGTAAGGCTGTAAGGCAGGGTGGCACATGGCAGAGGGCAGCAGTTTATGGTGGCAGGAAACAGCAAAGAGCAAAGGGAGGAGGTGCAGCAGCTGCTGCCTCTCCCCTTCTCACATTATAAGCAGGCTACCTACCCTGGGTGGGGGCGTGGAACTCCCACAGTGTCTATGCCCTCCTCTTGCACAGGACGAGGATGTTTACACACTAAGAATCCTGGCTCCCTGCTGAGTCATTTAATTAAACTCCTCAGGTTGACTCACTGTACCAATGAGTCCAGTCTACCCCTTGTCAACTTGGCAACCAGACATTTTCTTAAACCAGTTTTTAAGTATACAAGCATGCTTATTAATATCTTACAACTTGAACATTGTAGTACATCAGAACCATGACATCTTGCCTCTGAGCACCCCCTAGCCCCCTCCCCCCGACCCCAAAGACTCATGTACATCCCTTTATTTTATTTATTTATTTATTTATTTATTTATTTATTTATTTTTGTGGGACGGGGGATTGAACTCAGGCCCTTAGGCTTGTCAGGCAAGCACTTATCCTACTGAGCTATTTCCCCAGCCCCTGTACATCCCTTTATTTAAAAGACATTTTAGGGCCCAGTGGGATGGCTCAGTGGTCTAAAGCACCTGTTTAGGAGAGCTTGAGTGGCTGCAGGGACCGTGGTCCACTCCCCACACCACATGCTGTGCCAGCCCTGCCCTGAGGGCAGGCTGAGCCAGCCATGAAAATAAATAAACAAAAGTTCTGAAAATGAGACAAAAATAAAATAAAATAAATTAATTTAATTAATTTTTTTTAAAAAAGACATTTTAGTCTATCTCTGAGTTTCCAAAGTTCTAACAGTTTTAAGCCAGGCGTGGTGGCTCATTCCTGTAATCCCAGCACTCAGGACGCTGAGGCAGGAGGATCGGTGTGAGTTCAAGACCAGCCTGGGCTACAAAAGTGAGCTCAAGGCCAGCCTGAACTGCATAGCGAGACCCTGTCTCAAAAAGACAAAAAAAAAAAAAAAGTTCTAACAGTTTTAGCAATGCTCAAAAGTCTAAGTCTCAAATTTCCAAGGTCTAAGGCAAACTGTTAGCTGTGAGACCCCATACAAATGAAAACTCTCAACCTTTAAAGGCATGAGATAAACATCATTTTAAAAAGTTACAAAGCAGGGGCCCGGCGGGATGGCTCAGTGGTCTAAAGCGCCTGCTTGGGGAAGCTTGGGCGGCTTCAGGAACTGCGGTTCGATCCCCGGCACCACATGCTGCGCCAGCCCTGCCCTCGGAGCGGGCTGAGCTGGCCATAAAAATGAGTGAATAAACAAACAAAGGTTCTGAAACAAGAATAAAAATAATAAATAAAAAAATTTAAAAAAAAATAAAAGTAAAAAGTTACAAAGCAGGGGCCCGGCGGGATGGCTCAGTGGTCTAAAGCGCCTGCTTGGGAAAGCTTGGGCGGCTTCAGGGACCGCGGTTCGATTCCCGGCATCACATGCTGTGCCAGCCCTGCCCTCGGGGCGCGGGCTAAGCCGGCCATAAAAATGAGTGAATGGACAAATAAAAGTTCTGAAACACGCCGGGCGTGGTGGCTCACGCCTGTAATCCCAGCACTCGGGAGGCTGAGGCAGGAGGATTGGTGCGAGTTCGAGACCAGCCTGGGCTACAAAAGTGAGCTCAGGACCAGCCTCAACTGCATAGCGAGACCCTGTCTCAAAAAGACAAAAAGAAAAAAAAAAAAAAAAAAAAAAAAAAAAAAAAAAAAAAAAAAAAAAAAAAAAAAAAAATTTAAAAAAAAAAAAAAAAAAAAAAAAAAAAAATTCTTAAAAAAAAAAAAAGTTACAAACAGGATACAAACCACCGAGACCAAAACAAGTCCAAAACCCTGAAGAGCAAACATTTAAGTTCTGTAGTTCTCTGTGGAACATCTGAAGCAATTTGTAACTGAGTCGTGAGCTCAAAAGCCTTGTATGGATCTACTCCTATGAAAATTTGTTGGTAGCTCCAATTTTTGCTGGCTTCCCCCCCCCCATTGGCTTTGTTTTCTCCTTGTAGCTTCTTTTTCGCACAACATAGGTTTTTAGCTTTTTTAAACTTTTGGACTTTCCAATGAGTAGGCTTTTTTTGGGTGGGGGGACCAGGGTTTGAACTCATCACCTTGCACTTGTCAGGCAGACACTGGTGCCATGGAGCTATCTCCTCAGCCCCCTCCCCTGAATGGGCTTTTTACTCACAGCTTTACATACTGCCCTCACAGGGATACATTCATCACCTGGCTTCCCAGGCTTTTGGAAATCTAGGTGGAAGCCTTTTTAGCCTCAGAACTCCTGTATTCTGTAAGTGCCTAAAACCAACACTGTGTGGATGATAACCAAGTCTGCTGCCAGCTCAAGCAGTAGCCAGGCTTTTTTTTTTTTCCTCTTGGCTTTAGGGGTGAGTGCCTGGATCCCTAAGCACTCTGAGCATAATTTTGAGAAACAAACATCTGTGCCATTTTGGAACCTGGTGTGGTCACTACCTCTGTTTTGGAACATGGGGCTCTGTAGCTTTCTCCTCAGGGCAAAGTCCCTCACCCTTGCAATTCTGAGGCTGCAAAGGGCCAGAACCTACCACGTCCTGTGATGCCCTCAGGATATCTTTTCTATTCTCCTGTTCCTCCTGGGCAATGGAGATCTCAGCTCTATCTTTGCAGTCCACAGCTTTCCTGGAGCTTCCTTTTCAGCCAAACTCACAACGTTTAAGTCATCTTGCTGGACTCTTCACTCTTGACTCTCAGTGTATCTGACTGAAAGCCCCCAACAATAGGCATGCTCCTGCTGCAACATTTAACTGCTTGGAGATTTCCTTTGTCAGATTAACTAGTCTACTCTGCTTAATCTCAGTCCAGGCAAAGTCTCTGGACAGGGGTAAAATGCAGACCAATCTTTAGTCAAGCCATAGCACAAATCATCTGGAGTCCAGCAACCAATCCAATCCTTCTTCCTAGCAGAAACCTCTCCAGCCTGGTCTTTTTTTTTTTTTTTTTTTTTTTCATATATTCAGCTCACCCTGGGGGTGGGGCTGGCACAGCATGGTGCCAGGGATTGAACTGCAGTCTCTGTAGTTGCCTAAGCCTTCTTAAGCAGACACTTTAGACCACTGAACCATTTCACTGGCCCTCCAGCCTGGTCTTTACAGGAAGAATTTTTATCAGCATTCTGGTCTTCTAAGCTCTGACCAGAGTCTTGAGTACAAAAGAACCAAAGGTGTTCCAGCTCTTTGCTAGTAGGTAACATCTCCAAACCTTTCCTATCTCTTCCCATAAGCCATTTCCAAAGGCTCTTAAATGACATGATCAGGTAGTCACAGCAATGGCCCTACTTCCAGTACCAAATTTTGTCCCAATTACTTTTTATTATTTTATTTCTGGGACAAAATACCCAACATTGGACTGGGGAGTTAGCTCCATGGCACAAGTGCCTGCCTAGCAATTGCAAGGTTTTGAGTTCAAACCACGGTCTCACACAAAAACAAAAACAAAAAATTATTATAATAAAATAAAATAAAAATTAAGGAAGGAACAGTTTATTTAGTTCACAGTTTGTGGAGGCTTCAATCTATACTCAGCTGGCTCCCAGGCAGAGTGGCACATGGCAGAGAGCAGCAGTTCATGGCTGCAGAACACAGCCAAGAGCAAAGGGAAGGACAGCCGCTGTGGCTTCTAACCAGCCTCTCTGCGCTCCTTATATTACAAACAAGCTGCCCTGGAGCTGGGCGTGTAGAACTCACATAATCTCCATGCCCCCTCGTCTTTCATAGGATGAGGATGTTTCACAATGTAAGAATCCTGACTCTCTGCTGAGTCACTTAATTAAACTTCTAAACTTCTTAACACACTTTTTGACACATTTTATCTATACAAGCCTCCTCTGAACAGGACATTCGCAGGTTTTGGCCCTAGCTAACAGGAGAGCAAAAACTCTGGTTCTTTATTTTATTTATTTATTTTATTTTTATTTTTATCTTTTTTGCAGGACCAGGATTCAAATTCATGACCTTGCACTTGCCAGGCAGGCACTTGTGCCACGGAGCTATCTCCCCAGCCCCTGGTTCTTTATATTAAAAAGATATAAAAATTAATTACAGGAAAGGCTATTTCCATGAGCCTCCCTTAAAACCTGCCACTTCTGTGAGCACACTTACTCCATCTGAATCACCAATTTCTGGAGCAGGTCTGGCAGTCCTCTTTCGCATCTTTTGTTGTACAGTCATGCTGCCTCAGGGTCCCGAATCATTTCCCTATCCCAGCTACTGCCTCTGGGGAGGCAGCACAAGCTTGCACAGCACCAGATCCAGAGTCAAGGTAGATGCCAATGCAGCACTATGAGCCTGCCTTTCCCTTATCCTTTCCTGTAATTAATTTTCTGTTTGGTCCTAGGTGGCCCCCTCCTTGTGCCCCAGGTCCCTTCCTGAAGGCTCAGCTGGGACAGGAAGAGACAGCCCAAGGGCATTTCTCTGCTGTCTGGCTTAATTTTTTTTTTTTTTTTTTTTGACCCCTGGTGGTACCAGGGATTGAACTCAGGACCTTGGCCACAGGATTCATTCTTTTTCTCCCTTTGCAGTCTTGGAGACTGAACCCAACACTTTCACACGGAGCCACGCCCCCACCCCTTTCAATTTTTAAATTTTTTTGACCAGGTACCTAGTGAGTTCAAGGCCAGCCTGCACTATACAGTGATCCTGTCTGTTTTATTTATTTATTTATTTATTTATTCTTGTTTCAGAACCTTTGTTTGTTTATTTACTCATTTTTGTGGCCGGCTCAGCCCACCCCGAGGGCAGGGCTGGCGCAGCATGTGGTGCCGGGGATCAAACCGAGGTCCCTGAAGCTGCCCAAGCTTTCCCAAGCAGGCGCTTTAGACCACTGAGCCATCCCGCCGGGCCCGATCCTGTCTCAAAAAAAAAGAAAAAAAAATCTTCAAAATAAAACAAACAAGGGCCCGGCAGGATGGCTCAGTGGTCTAAAGCGCCTGCTTAGGAAAGCTTGGGC
>PVJA010034707.1:11890-22430 GCA_004027025.1 Myocastor coypus | reverse complement strand
TTTTCTTCTTTAAAGTTCTTATATTAGGGAGACTATACGATATTTACACATATAGGTCTGGTTTATTTCACTAATGAGTATATGTTCAATATACATCCATTTATATGTGAAGTCTTCAAACTTATCATTCTTTATGGATGAGTAGTATTCCATTGTATAAAAATACCACATTTTTTTTTAACCATTCTTCAAATGATGGGCATTTTGGTTGTTTCCAAGATTTGGCTATTACAAATTGGGCTGCTATAAGCATAGGTGCACAGATATCGCTATGGTATGATGTTTTCAGTTCTTCTGGGAAAATTCCCAGTAAGGGGATAGCTGGATTGAATGGAACTTCCAATTCTAGTTTTGTAAGGATCCTCCACACTGCTTTTCATAATGGTTGCATCAATCTGCATTCCCACCAGCAGTGGAGAAGGGTTCCTTTTTCCCCACAGCCTCTCCAGCATTTGTTGCTGGTTGATTTCTTTATGATAGCCATTCTTTCTGGGGTGAGGTGGTATCTAAGCGTTGTTTTGATTTGCATTTCACAAATGGCTAGCGATGTGAAGTATTTCTTCATGTGTTTGTAGGCTTGCTGCATTTCTTTCTCTGAGAAGTGTGTGTTCATCTTAGATGCCCATTTTTGGATAGGGTCTTTGAATTTTGGAACCCTAATGGTTTTTAGTTCTTTGTAGATTCTAGATAGAAGACCTTTGTCCAAATACTTATTAGTTAAAATCTTTTCGAAATTTGTGGGTTGTCTTTTCACTTTGTTGGTGATTTCCTTTGATATGCAGAAACTTCTTAGCCAGAGGAGGTCCCATTTGTTGATGCTTTCATGTGTTAAATGTGTGATTTGATTTCTGTCCATGTACTTTTTGCCTACTCCAATGTCTTCAAGATTTCTTAAAATAAATAAATAAATAAATAAATAAATAAATAAATAGAAAAAAGATTTCCTCCCACCTTTCTCTTCCAGGAGATTTAGCATTTATCTTGTAATATTTAGATCTTTAACCCATTTCAACTTTAGTTTAGCACGTGGTGATAGACTAGGGTCAAGTTTTAGTTTTTGGCAGGTAGAGAGCCAGCTTTTCCAGCACCATTTATTAAAGAGGCTATCTTTTTTTCCACTAAACGTTTTTGGCCCCTTTGTCAAAAATGAGGTGGCTGAGTGTGTTTATATTTGCTTGTTTATTGTCATTTTTACTTATTTCTTAAATCTTTTTGGCCAGCTCAGCCTGCCTTGAGGGTGGGGCTGGAGTAGCATGTGGTGCTGGGGATCGAATCACAGTCCCCTGCAGCTGCCTAAGCTTGCCTAAGCAGGTGCTTTAGACTACAGTTTTGTTATTGTTGTTGTTGTTGGGACTGGGATTCGAACTCACAGCCTTGCACTTGCCAGGCAGGCACTTGTGCCATGCAGCTATCTCCCTGGCCCCATAGGTGCTTTAGATTGCCGAGCTATCTTGCTGGCCCCTTTATTTTATTTTTAAAATTATTTTGGAGCCGGGTGTGATGGCACACACCTGTAATCCCAGCACTCGGGAGGCTGAGGCAGGAGGATTGGTGCGAGTTCGAGACCAGCCTGGGCTACAAAAGTGAGCTCAAGGCCAGCCTGAACTGCATAGTGAGACCCTGTCTCAAAAAGACAAAAAAAATAAAAATAAATAAATAAATAAATAAATAAATAAATAAATAAAGGGCCTGGCGGGATGGCTCAGTGGTCTAAAGTGCCTGCTTGGGAAAGCTTGGGCAGCTCCAGGGACTGCGGTTCGATCCCCGGCACCACATGCTGCGCCAGCCCCACCCTCAGGGTGGGCTGAGCCGGCCATAAAAATGAGTAAATAAATAAACAAAGGTTGTGAAACAAGAATAAATAAATAAGTTATAGAAAAAAATTAAATGTTAGAAAAAAAAACAATTTGAATCATTTGAGCCGGGTGTGGTGGCGCACGCCTGTAATTTCAGCACTCGGGAGGCTGAGGCAGGAGGATCGGTGTGAGTTTGAGACCAGCCTGGGCTACAAAAGTGAGCTTAAGGCCAGCCTGAACTGCATAGTGAGACCCTGTCTCAAAAAGACAAAAAATAAATAAATAAATAAGAATAAAATAAAATTATTTTGGAGCCAGAAATTCAATTCAGCATCATGCACTTACCAGGCAGGTGCTTGTGCCACTGGGGTGTATCCCAGGCCCCTACGGTACTTTTATTCATTTATTTATATTTATTTATTTTATATTAATGTAATTAGTACAGCGTCTACAGGGTCTCACTACACAGATTGGACTTGTAGTGATTCTCCTGTTTTCGGTCTCCTAAGTGCTAGGATTACGTGCAGTTGCCACCATGTCCAGTCCCCATTGCTCATCTCAGTGCACCCTGGGGACGGGTCTGACATGGCAACACCAGCAATCAAACCCCTGCTGCTGCATTCTGCCTAAGCAGGTGCTTTAGTCTGCTGAGCTATCTGGCCGGTCCTTATGGTGCCTCTTTAATTGGAAAATTTTATTACTGTTTTGTGTATGTTGCATTTAGACTTAGTTGCTGCATTTGCCTGTATTCCTTAGCTGTTGCGGTTTGTTATGGCAGACGCTGGTGCTGTGGAAAAGTAGTGTCAGAGAGCCCCCTAATGGAACTTCATACAAAATGCTGTAAAATGGTCTTTTTATGAAATCTACTTCACATTTAGAAAATAGACATGCCTATTAATGAACCACAGAACTCCTTCCACCAATTAAAGCATTATAGGTCAGTGGCTATTCTTAAGACTTGGGGGACAAGTTTCACTCAAATCACTGGCCTGCTCCTTCTCTACACATGAGAGAAAATGTCAAGCCTATTTTGCTTCAGTTTCCTTCCCTGTCTTATCTGTTGTTGAGGAGACAATCTTCTCTGGTCTTTCTTTCTTTCTTTCTTTCTTTCTTTCTTTCTTTCTTTCTTTCTTTCTTTCTTTCTTTCTTTCTTTGTCTTTTTGAGACAGGCTCTCACTATGCAGTTCAGGCTGGCCTTGAGCTCACTTTTGTAGCTCAGGCTGGTCTCGAACTTGTACTGATCCTCCTGCCTCAGCTTCCCAAGTGCTGGGATTACAGGCATGAGCCACTACGCCCAGCTTAGACTTGTCTTGGTTAGCTGTAGTAAAACTTTTTGGTGGCCTGGAAGGCCTCCAAGGACTGGGAAGAGGTCCATCTGATACCTGGAGATAGGACAGAAGCTTTAGAAGCGATAGGTATACAAAAGGTATAACTGCTGGTTACTGTGGGCAGAAGAAGGCTCATAGCTGCTCTGGAAAGCCAACCCATCCCCTAGTGGTGGCCTCAAACTTGATGGCATCCAGTAACAGGAGGAACCTAGAGAGGGCTAGGAGCCCAGCGTGGGCATATGCAGGAAGAGCATGTGGGATCTCTCAGCAGCGAGAGCAGAGGAACAAGCCCTGGCCAGAGACACTGAGCAGACCCTGCAGAACCACCAGCAGCCCAACAATGGCAAGCTCGTCTCATCAGCACCAGTGGGGACACAGCCAGTGGCAGGCAAGTAGGCCATTTGCAGTGGAACAAGGAGGACCTGGAACATCAGCTGGCTGCCACAGAAGGCATATTGTGGGGAACCAGAAATACTGCCTCCTCCTAAAGGGTAAGTCCCCATTCCAGGGAGAGCCCTTTGGTTTTGCAAGCAAGGTCTGCTATTCTCCAGAAGGTGGACATGGAAAAGTCCTTAGCCCAGGGAGGGGGCCCAGGGCACCAGCTGCCTCTGCCGGTCACAGAGCATATGACTTAGAGAGCCATGGAGTTAAGGGAGCTGGAGAAACAAAAGGTAAGTGAAACAGTGGTTGCTATAGCTATGGGATGAAGGGACTGATAACATGCAGTTCAGCCCACAGGAGCTGTCCCATGTAGCCAACGTAGCCTGCACCCGCTCCTTGTAACGGATTCTACAAAATATGCATAGGACAGCCCTGAGAGCTAGTAAGTAGGCATTGATAAAGTGGTTAATGGCAGCTGCCTGCCTGGCTTGGAAGAATCCAGGTGACTTTCTGGAGCAAGTTACAGAATGGACCACCCACCTAGACTTAGTCTGTGCTGTAAGAAATGGGCATGCATCAAATGAAGCTTGCTGCGCAGCACCATAGCCCCGATGCGGAGCTGCTTGCAGCCTGTGTGAAGAGGACTTGATCTTGGTGAGCAGGCCAGCTGGCATGTTGGCGAGAGTGGCCACCCTTCTAGCCCCCTTCACAGATCCCCTGTCCGTGAGGTGGTTGACGCCTTGGTGTGGCTGGGTGACATGGAAGTGAAGGGCCAAGGTAAGGCGAGACTTGTGGAAGCTCAGCTGCTGTAGGAGAAGAAACAGGTAGTTCCTGGCTGAATGGCACCAGTTTCCCAGGAACAGATGCCTGGGCCACTAAAGGTCAGCCAATGTCAAATATGGACAGAACTGCTGGCGGCCAGCTTACCCCCAGATAAGATAGGTGGGTGTGGGCAACCTTTGGGTGTGTTGCTGTCTCTGGGAGCAACTGTGGCCCAAGCAGTGATACTGGCTGATGAATCTGAAGTTAAAGGCAGCCACAGTGAAGCAGGAAGATGGGATGCTGGCTTCCTCTTATCCATATTAGGAAGCTGGCTGAGGTACTCAAGAGATCGCAGAGGCCACATGTGGAACAGTTTTACTGGTCCCCAAAGAATGTGCAACATGTACCAGCATTGGTGGACACCAGAGCCAAATCAACACAGGTATATGGCAACCCAGACTGTTTGATGGAGTCTGCTACACATAGAGAGAGGTGCAGAGGTTATTATATCATGGTCCAGAAAGACCAGGTGACATGGAGCATCAGGCAAATGTCTTCATGCCTTTATGGTGCTTATTTTTCCTTGGCTATAGAATGCATATAGGCAGTGGACATACTGACTGGGACTCGGCTTAACACCAGGCAGGGAGAATTCTCTTTTTTTTTTTGTCTTTTTGAGACAGGGTCTCGCTATGCAGTTGAGGCTGGTCCTGCACTCACTTTTGTAGCCCAGGCTGGTCTCGAACTCGCACCAATCCTCCTGCCTCAGCCTCCCAAGTGCTGGGATTACAGGCGTGAGCCACCACGCCCGGCTTTTTTAATTTTTTTTTTTTTTTGAGAATTCTGTATGGGGATCCACTTGGTAAAAGCTATAGTCCAATGATAGCCACACCACACGCTTCTGACTTTCCCCCAGGGTATGCAAGTTATGTGTAGGAAGCAGTAACAGCTACTTAGAGGCCATGAGGAGACGGGACAAACCATCTTGACATTGGAGGAGTTGGGGGTGATGTGGCCAGCGTATAGCTCATTCAGCTTCCCATTGCGGCCTGAACAAGAAGCAGATGAGGTGTGGCAAATGACCTTGGATTATTGGAATTGAATAAAGTGACTCTTCCATTGCATTCAGTGGTGCCTGGTGTTGCAGACTTGGAGGACCCTCTCACTCTGACTCTGGGTCAATGCCATTAGGTTGTGGATTTGGCCAGTGCCTTCTTCTCCACGGTTATCATGGCTGATAATCTGGACCAACTTGTCTTCACCTGGGAGGGCAGACAGTGGACCTTCCAGGTGTTGTCACAGACTATTTGCATAGCCCAATAATCTGGCCTCTGATACCAGAGCCACCATTCTGAAAAAAGGTGACATTATGCCCCTGGGAATGGTGCACCCAGTTCCACCTCCCTTACCCCAAGTAGCAGTGTGGACCCTGGTTGGGTATTTTAAGCTCTGGGGTAAAATGATGCCAGTCACAATCCTATCACAGGATGAACATGTGACCTGCATCCTCCCAGATAGGCAGGATCTTCCTGTAATGGCTTTCCTTCCTACCCTGTTCTTCTGACCAGGATCAGCCACACTGAAAGTGTTGTCTTCTGGGCATACATAATCACCCCTGTGTACCAACAGTTGCACTGTTGGGTGTGTTCTGAACTCCTGACTCACACAGCTGAGGACCTCCTAATAGTGGAGGATCGGGCCAATATTCCTGCTCAATTGGACTGACCACCAGCAGCAAACCTGGACTGGTTCTGCCTGGGACCGGTGATGCCAGGCTGCTATGGTGCAGACCCAGAAGAGCACAACCACTGCAAGGGACTGGGTACATTAGGCCCAGTGGCTGAGGTGGAGGACATGGAGCCAAGTAACATTACTGGGTAGCGCCATCTTATACCCAGTAGGTGAACATGTTGGTGAGGAACTGCCCTGTGGGGTAGATACCACTTGGTCTGCATAACTCTATGTGTCTGATACATGTCATAAACAAGTGGTGATATGGCCATAAGCTCATCAGTATGGTGTCCACCAGTTGGCCCACTGCAGAAGCCTTATGGGTCTGTGGCATTACAGGGTGGCTGTACCTGCCTGTACCCTGCACAGGGCCCTGTATCTTGGGATTTCCTCTTTTTTGGAGTACTGATAAAACTTTTTATTCATTGTGTTTTCCTGGAGAAAGAAGGGAAGAAAAGTCAGCACACATGTTACAAAATGATTAGAAAATAGGAAAGAAAGTATACTGGAACTGGCTTGGTGGTACATGACTATTCCCTGTACTTAGGAGGCTGAGACAGGAGGATTGTTGTGAGTTCAAGACCAGCCTGAGCTACAAACTGAGAGCACAAGGCCAGCCTGAACTGTATGGTGAGACTCTGTCTCAAAAAAAGTAAAAAAAAAAAAAAAAAAAAGTTAAAAAAAAGAAAAAGAAAAAAGAAAGAAAAGGAAAGAAAGTGTATCAGAGTACAGCAAAATGAGCCATCAAACAGACACCCAGTGATGGTGTCACCAAAGCTCAAGCGGCCTTGGTCCTGGGAAGTCCAGAGGTGACATGAAGTGTTCAGGGAAAGAACACACAGGTGCATATCTTCCCACCCTCCACCCTCCATCCCTCTCCATAATTCAAGGTTTCACACAAAACTTTGGTTTCTAGCAGTACACATAGTTACAGTCACCTGTTTCCTATTAAACAATCTTGAGGCCACTTTTTGTCTTTTTGAGACAGGGTCTCACTATACAGTTCAGGCTGGCCTTGAGCTCACTTTTGTAGCCCAGACTGGTCTTGAACTCACATTGATCCTCCTGCCTCAGCCTCCCAAGTGCTGGGATTATAGGCATGCACCACCGCACCCGCCTTTTTTTTTTTTTTTTTTTTTTTTTGCGGGACCAGGGTTTGAACTCACGACCTTGCACTTGCAAGGCAGGCACTTGTGCCACAGAGCTGTCTCCCAGGCCCCTTGAGGTCACTTTGACATAAGTTTCTCATACCTGCATAAAAGTTCCTGAGTGACTTGAATATACATTCATGCTCCCTTTCCTGGACTCCTGACCCCACTTGCTTCTCTAGGATCACAAACTAAGTAGGTTTCAGCCATCAAAACACCGTATGTTTGGCATGAATTGCATCAAATAACACTCTTGACTCAGGAGATTGGGAACAAGGGGTGTGTGTGGGGGTGCTTGTTCCTTCAGGATTTCTGTACAAGTCATTTCAGAGTTACAAAGATACTTCAAGAATTAGATAGCTATGTGTGTGCATGTGTAAATCTACATGTTTTTAGGACAGATTTCGTGGCCCTTGATCTACTGACTGCAATGTAAGGAGGTATTTGTGCCCTCTTGCTTATAAAATGTTGTACTTATGTTCCTGACCACCAAGATGCAGGCATAAGAAGCATTAGAAGAAATGGATGCAGAGCTGGGAGCCATCCAAGCCTGGCAAAAGGACCTCCTCACTCTTCAGTGGTGGGAATCTTTGGGATCCACCTGGACTGGTAGCCATAAGCTGTTCTGTGGTGGCCATGAGCCTAGTGACACCATGCCATTCCCTTTATTGTTGTGGCCTTAGTGCATAGGGGTCTACCCTATGGGTCACATAAAATGCAATGTTCCCGCAACCCTTGAGGGAGTGGAATGTGGAGGCCACTTCAGATTGCTTCAAGGCCCAGGGCATCTGAGGACATGGGAACTAGCCCTGCTGGCTACCACAGGTACCTGAGGTAGTACTCTTATATAAGCATGACTTAATGTAGACAAGTACATATATATCACACAGTTATGACAGTGTGTAAACTCTGGTAACAGCTAACATGTACCAGCTGGACAAGAAAGACTTGCCTTGCTATTGAAAATACCACCTTGGCTGCCCAACCCCAACACAGAGGTAACTCAGTGATCTTCTAGGATCCTCTATCCCAGAGTGACCAGAGATGATGCAGTTAGAGCCTCCCCCACTTTATTTTTGTATTTTAGGGAAGGGTCTACAGGGTGTTCAGAGTCTCATTACTAGATCGGACTCATAGTGATCCTCCTGTTTACAGCTTCCCAAGAGCTGGGATTATAGGTGTGTGCCACCATGTCCAGTCTCAATTGCTGCCTCAGCATATGCTGGGGATGGGGAATTGAATCCCTGGCCTCTGTGCCTGCTTGCAGTCCACTAAGCTATTTGACTGGCCCTAGGAGCCCTTTCTTAAAGCCTCCATTTAGAGTTTAACTATACACTAAGTTTTTCTCCAACTCATTAAGAGTTAACTGTATATCTCAATTTCTTTTCTCTTATTGCTGGGACAAAATACCTGACATCCAAAATTAAGGAAGGGAAAGTTTATTTATCCCAGTTTGTAGAAGTTTCCATCTGTACTCAGCTGGCGTATGGCAGAGGGCAGCAGCTCCTGCTGGCAGAAAACAACAAAACAACAAGAGCAAAAGAGGAGAGCAGCTGGAACAATGGTTTCAGAAATCAAGTCTGTCTCCCTTAAATTGCATCAGCCTATGGGACCGGCCTGGTGGGTCAGTGGTCTAAAGCACCTGCTTAGGCAAGCTTAGGCAACCAAAGGGACTGTGGTTCTATCCCTGGTACCACATGCTACGCCAGTCCCACCTCCAGGGCAGGCTGAGCCAGACATAATGTTAAAAAAAAAAAAATTGCATCAAGCTGTCCTCTCCATGATGGATGGAGCCCTCATACCCATAATCCCAGCACTGCACCATGGCTTAATCACAGACTCTAGAAGTCCACCCCGGCTGGGGAGATAGCTCCATGGCACAAATGCCTGCCTGGCAAGCCCAAGGTCGTGAGTTCGAACCCTGGTCCTAAAAAAAAAAAAAAAAAAAAAAAAAAAAAAAAAAAAAAAAAAAAAAAAGAAAAAGAGTTCAGTAGAAGTCCACCCCATAAGTGAATGAGGCTTTGAGGGGACAACTAGACACAAACCATAACACTTTAGAACCACCTTGCCCTTAGGCCATCATCCAGAAAGTCAGGTTGAGGCATCTTCCAACAGCTGTTTGCCTTTCACAGAATAAAGCAGCCATCAGGGGGCCAATTTGTTCTTGTTTGGGTCTTCCATAGCCTAAGAGTAAGAAATTTTAGTTAGCCGTTCTCTTTCCTCCCTCCTCTGCGTGTGTGTAGGAAATGGGTAAGTGTGCCTAATATGCAAATTGAAGTTGCTGAGCAGTAAGTTTGACCTGTGAGCTTCAGAGACTCATTTTCAACTAAACCTTGAAAGAGCTCAGCCTTGTCTTGCTTCTGAGGAAGGTTACCTAGGGGATTAAGTGGGCAACACAGGTGGCTTCTTCCTGGACAAAATTCCTCCAAGTCATTTGTTTGTCGCTAGAGGTGACTTCTGTTGCAAAATGGAAAGTATTACCCATGGATCTGTCTGTCTCAGACTCCTTCAGAGTATTAAAATGACGTGCTTTAGGTCTCCTGATTACTGGTTTTGCTAGCAGTTCTTTCTTTTTCAAACATGATCTTTGTGACTGACGTCATTTGCTAAGTTGTGTTTTCAAAAGCACCTATGGGAGTAAAGATACGAGTTTTCTGGGGAGATATGAACTTACACCAGTGCGGAGGTGGATAGTCCCGGTTGGATTTATCTTTTGGATCTCTCTCCAGATGGCAGCCACTGGTCCTGGAGTGAAATCTACTCAGGGACACCTTGAGGGTACAGATCAATTAGAAATTGAAAGATGCTGATTTTTTCTTTTGCATTCACAATGAAGAACTCAATGTCAAAACCTCTTACTTCTTTGAAATGTATTCTTGAGCACTGAAAGATGTTCTGTCATTACATATTGAAACTAATAGTTTAGGGGCTAGGGAGATAGCTCAGTAGAATAAGTGCTTGCCTGGCAAGCGCAAGGACCTGAGTTCAATCCTTGGTTCTGAAAAACAAACAAACAAACAAACAAACAAAAAAAAACAGAGGGAGAAAGAAACTAATAGTTTACTATTTTTCTGAACTGAGCACAGCCAGCGTGGAGGGATCTAGGGCCAGTGAAGTCTGGTGCTGAAGCCCCTTGAAGAAAAAATGTCCGCCTGAGGAGACAGTGAATTCTGCGAGGGGGACCACAGCATGCCCGGAGGAAGGCGACCTCTGAGCCCACCTACTTGCTTCCTGAGGGAACTTTCACCGGAGGCTGGACCTCGAGGGTGGCCGAAGATGAACCTGCAACAGCAGCGCATGGCCGCTCAGCTCCTTGTCCATCCCTATCGCGGCCATTGCCAGACATGCTTGTCCTAAAGAACCTTCAAAAACTAGAGTTTAGCAAGGTTACAGG